>JAQZBX010023561.1:8263-19211 GCA_029593785.1 Cabassous unicinctus | reverse complement strand
AAATAGGCATCGGTGAAATAGGGACGGTGTAATCAACATCTCAGGGGTGTTGCGAGACTTAAAAGCACCTACAGAGTAAAGCTCCTGGCACCAGAGTGATTAGTCCCAAAATGTGAGTCCTTCACTTACCCCTTCCTTTCTTCCATGATTTCCACAGAAAAATAGAGTTTAGGAAAAAGTCATAATTTCACAGAGGATCCTACAGACAAACGAAAATGGAATTACTTATTTGATGCTATTTCTTTTCTAGATATTGTATTATTTTCCCTCGTGGAAGGGATTTCAAAGTTCCTGACTGACAGCAGACCTAGAAAGGTGCAGAAGAAGATAATGTTTCATCAGGTGAGTTGTGATAAAATCCACTGGTTTTGATCATGGGTTGTCAGGAAGTCAACGGAGCTATCCCTGGTCCTGTGGGCTAGAGCTTACCTCTACAGCTAGTCTACTGAGCTGCTCCTGGAAGCACCTGTGTCCTGGATAAAATCTTCATCAACAGACCAAATATTGCCTCCTGCCCTAGGGCCTCCTACTGGCCTCCTACTGGGCTGTTTAGAATCTGTGCCTTCCAAATGTCCCAAGACCCCTCAGCAGCAAATAGCAGGAGCAAGTGTTCTTGAAAAGAAATGTCCGAGGGAGATAAATTCACTATGCAAAGTTTAATTTTCTTCAATAATTTTGCTTCTAAATCCCTGCTGAACTTAAAATGATTAAGGTAATAAAAAAGCTTTGTCATTTCACTGACCTACCATTGACCCTCATAAAAAAGTCATCCTGAGCTTAAAATTTTAGTGTGTGGTTGCTAATATCATTTTAATTTTCCATATACTTTACTTTCTCTAGTAATTATTTTGCTTCAAATAATTTTTTCTCAATTACTATTCAGTGTACATTATTTGCAATTCCCAAAGTTTCAAAGAAACTTTCTGCTGGCCTGAAAGATTATTATACTATTATAGGGTTTTTGTGCCCAGTATAAAATATCCCTTTTTGTGGCAACAGTGCCCTGATCCTACATTCTCAGTCCATGTGCTTTAAGGAAATGAGTCCACTTCCAGGGTCTAGGCTGCATCACATGATATAGGCTAGGCCAATCAAAGCATGCTATTTCTTGACCATGAGGATTGGTTCAGGAATAAGCCCAAGACCCAAATCAGGTCTGTTAGGGTCAAGAAGACCCTACTCAGGGATTGTGGGTACAGTATTATGGGAAGTGGATTCTCTCCCTCTCTGGATGTTATACCAGTAGGAATATAAGCTGTGAGACCCATTTCTGAGGAGCCTGAGAATGAAGCCATCAAAGAGAAGGTAGAGGTGAGAGAGAGTTCCTGGTGATATCGTTTGGCCTCTGAATCAGGCTCCAAATTAAGGTGCAAATTGCAACTGTGTTGAGCCCTGACACTCTGCTCCCTGCTTGTTGTGTATCTCATTGTGTTTCCTCATTGTGTCTCCTCATTGTGTAATCTTGTTGCTTCATCTTGTTGCGTCAGCTCGCTGCACCACCCCATCATGTCAGCTCGTTGTCTTACTTATCTTCTTTAAGAGGCACCAGGAACTGAACCCAGGACCTCCCATGTGGTAGGCAGGTGCCCAACTGCTTGAGCCACATCCACTTCCTTATGTTTGCTTTTGCTTTCATGAAGGCTCTCCAAATCCAAATCATGAATGTTGCCTTCTTCTCAGTCTTTAGCTTATGTCTCCTAGAGCAGGGATCTAGTTATATCAGTGACTCAGTAAAGGCAAATGACAACTCTCTGGTGTCTTGGCAAACAAATGAAACCCACACAGTACTGAACATGTAGTGAATACTCAGAAATGTGCAGAAATGCCACTTATGGATGGGAACAGGAGGTTGTCAGATGGTGCCACGTAGGAATTATCATGGTCCTATGCATTGGATGATCAACTTTATGCTGTGTCACAAGGAGAAAGTACCCATCTCATTGCCACAGGCTGTACAGAGCTGACTGTTCAGAGAAATTTCAGCTACTGAAAAGATTGATGTTTAGAGAGATCAAGAGCTGCAATATTATGTGGCCTTTCCTTAGATAAACAAACAAGCAAAGGAGGATGCCAATATTTTTTGCAGCTGCACTGATGTGAGTCAGTAATTGGAACATAGCTGGATACATTCTTAGAATGCCTCATGATGCTTCACAGAGAATCTAAAGCAAGAAGCCAATCCTGGCACAGGGTGGGGGAGGGGGTCAAATTGAGACCCAGAAATATATCCCTGGGAGAAGAGCATAGCCTAGATCAGAATTATTCCTTTAGCCACATTTGGTTTTCTTAAACATTTAACTCATATTTATTAAGTGAATACTGTGTTCCAGAATCATGACACATGTCTTAGTAAGAATGAAATGGAGTGGGGTATCAGAACCCTTTCCATGGCCCATTGGATATTTGTGTGTATAATAAATTGCATTAGCTTTCCTGTAGAATGTTGAACCATCCATTCAACAAATTCTCTTATAGTCTTTATAATATAATTTATCAATGAAGCCCTCCAGGCATTATTGCTATATTCTGGTGCCTTTATTAGATGGTTTTCTGATGTTTATAATCAAGGTTTTGGTGTCTGGAGTGGAGATAAGCAACCTTCCTACAGGACAGCTTAACAAGACTTATTTCTGCCTGGGCCTGCTATACGTTGTACTAGCACATGAACAAACCACTGTGTTAACATATATTTTCATGGCTTTCTATGGAGAAACTCCCACTGGCAATCTTTACTGTTGAAGAGTTATGTCTTTTGCCTATGGAATGCTAGGAAACAATTCTTCCAGTCCAGTTGTTCATCCTCAGATAATGTCATCCAGTTCTTTACTTTTCAAAGAGCATCCTTTCTTCCACTTCGGCCATGACTGTAGCCCCTGGGATGGTAAATTCAGATTATGAGTTGCTCCAGAAACCTGGTCCTGAGTAAAGCACAGTCTTGATACTCTTCACTCCCTTCTCATTCCTTGGCCCCATGTTGAGGAGCTCATCAGGCACTTCATGTCTTCCTGGTAGCTCTTAACGCCATGTGGCACCACATCCTAGATTGTCTTCTTTGGAAAATACACTTTTTTAGGGGGGATTATATTAGTCAGCATTCTCTAGAGAAACAGACCAATAAGCTATGTAAATACATATATGAAATCAGGAGATTTATTATTCATCATAAGGAGATTTATTATAAGGAATTGGCTCTTGTAACCATGGGCACTGGCAAGACTGACTCCATAGGGCAAGCTGCAAGTGGAAGCTCCAATAAAGGTGGTGTTGAAGTCCTTAGTCTTTATTCCCCAGGGGAAGCTGGCTGGCTGGCAATTCTGGCAAGAGTCAATGTTGAAGTTGAGGCAGAAGTTCTTCTTCTGACTTCTGAAATCCTCAGTTCTGGCTTTTAAGACCTCTACCCGATTGGCTGAGGAAAGTCCCCAAATTGCTGTGCAGTCTCCTTTGTTAAATGTAGATGTAACCAAGTGATTGTAGATGCAATCAACTAATTGTAGATGCAATTTCCGTCTATGAAATACCCTCACAATAACAAGCAGGCCAATTCTTGATCAAACAACTGGATACCATATCCTAGCCAAGTTGATACATGAAATTAACCATCACAGGGATCAACATTAATAGAGTGGCTACTGTGGAGTCACTACATTTGATATTCACACCAAGGCCATGAGATTGGTATTCTCTGATCCAATTTACAAGTGAGGAAACTGAGTCTCAGAGATTTTAAGCAACTTGTTCAGCTCAGTCTGTTTCCAAAGCCTTTGCTTCTTCTAGTAAACCCAAATCCTAGACTTTACACTTTCCTTTTTAAACACAGTAAGATTTGCCTAGACCATTCTCCAATTATCTTCCACTATGTTTGCTATTTTCGAAGCCCACACTGCTTGATTAGAAACTTTTTTCCCCCTGAGGTGTTAATGACTGATTTTACTTTTCTCAGGTGCATTTGCCTTTAAAGAGTCCATTCCCCTAATCAATAAATATTTGTTAAATAAATATTTAAATATTTTTAGAGAGGCAGCATAGAATGGCTGTTAGATCAGGGCTCTGGGTTTAAGTCCTGGCTTTTCCTCTTACTGCGTAACGTGGTTACCTTTCTTGACTTCTATGTCTCATTTTTTAACAATATCATTGTTATGATAATTAAATATTTAAAATTACATAAAGCTTTTAGAACAGTGCCTGGCATAGAGTGAGGGCTCCAAAGTGTTTTCTGAAACAGTGAGCAGCTTGGCAGGCATATACTCTATGCCTGGTGGCAGGGGATGGGGAAGGATGGGGGAATACCCAGAATCACATGAACTCAACCCAGATCTCTAATAATATAACTTTAGCTACCTCAGAGATGATGCTTTTTTGGGGCAATGATAAAAATAGAATAAAAGAGCTGATATGTACTGAGCACTTATTATCTGTTAGTGTCTGTGCTAGGAGCTTTCTGAGGATTATCTCATTTAATAGTCAACTACTTTCTGGGCCTCCATTCTCCCCATTTTACAGAGGCGGGACCTGAGAAGCTGAGCTAGATTCCATCCGAGGCAGCCTGATTCCAGAACCTGCCTGTGCTTATCCACGGCTCCTTACACGTGATTTCCCACCACGCTCCGCCATAACCCCTCAGCCTCCCGCCTGTGCCCTGGCCTCTTTTCCCATATTAGGTCATGATGATTTATTGCCAAGCAGATACAGACATTTTTGTGTGTGTGTTTTTAAACCAGAGGGGTTTGTGTCCAAGAGCTTTGCGTGGATGAGCAGTGGGACCTCGGGGTGGGGCTGCTGTTTGTAGAGGAGATACAGAAGGAGGAGCAACAATGAATTTGGCCAAATGCGAATATTTATATTTTTCCAGATAATTAACCATGGCAGCTTGTAAATGAAATATTTGCCAGTGCTTGTGAACATTACCCAGTATAATGTTATCTTTTGATTAAACAACATATGTTCTCTAATGATGCATATGTATGAGGGATAAAGAGAAAGGTGCCGAGATGCTCATAATTCTGAATTTCTTAGATTTGGTGAGTGTCAGCCAGATTCTTGTATATTTCAGGCCTTTCAAGGGAGAAGGACTGACAAAGGTTCTGTTGATTATGCATTGTTCTTTTCTAATCTACCTACAATCAATATTGCCAGTGTTAATAATGTCAGTGAAACGAATGCAAAGAGCATTGAGTTAAATTTGGTATAGGAATACCAAATTTCATGAATTAGGGTTTCATGAATTAGGGTTTGGTTTAAATTCTCTTTTGAATGAAACCCATTTTCTATGTCTAACTTGAGTGTGTGTGTCAGCATCAGCTGGTGGGCTTGTTAAAACGTAGATTGCCTGGGTGCAACCCAGAGGCTCTGATAGAGTAGATCTGGGATGGAGCCTGAGCATCTTCATTTCTAACAGGCTCTCTGGTGCGGCTAGTCCGGAGGACCAGGGCACACTTTGAGAACCACTGACCTAGGTTATGGTTTGGAAAATGGGAAGTAGCACATGAACATACTGGTTGACCTGAGGTCCTAGGCCAAGAAGTGTTTCAAGATGCATTTATTCTAGCATACTCTGAGAGATTTGTTATCGCCACTTTTAATCTTCGGTTCGGACAGACTTCAGAATAAAGAAACACAACCTCAGTACAGTCAAACGTTTATTTGATTACAGCTCAGTGTTGCGGCTTGAACCTGGCTGAGGCATTAGTGGAAGTGCCTTCAGTGTTACAGCTCAGGCTTGGCCAATGGGAAGCAGCTGTGGCTCAATTGGTTGGGCTCCCATTTACCATATGGGAAGCCCCAGGTTTGATTCCCGGGCCCTCCTGATGAAGGCAAGCTGGCCCTCATGGCGCGGTGAACTGACGGCCCGCACTGCGCGGTAAGCTGCAGCTGGTGCAGCAAGATGATGTAACAAAGGGAGACAAGCAGACACAGAAAAACGCAAAGCAAATGGACACAGTGAGCACAAGCAGCAAGGGGGGGATAAAAAAAAAAATCTTAAAAAAAAAAAAAAAGGATTAATTAAAAAAAACAACCTTGGCCAAGGCACCGGTGGAAGCGCACCGGGGTGAAGATGGAGGTGCACAGCTCAGTGCTACAGCTCAGCTCGGGGTTGCAGGTCGGCTCAGGGTTGCAGCTCGGTGTTCGTCTGGCTCGGGCAAAGGTGCAAGCACGCCCAGGGCTTTGTGGCTGCGCTAGATATAGGTTCACTGTTTTGCCACCCTGGAGGTGGAGCCCCAAGTTGCGATGCTCTGATTGGTCAATCACTGGGTCCATGTGAGGACATTGGTTAAGGTTTGGAGACTAGATTAGCATCTTATGTTAATGATGTATGCTAACTGGGAGGTGTTGATTGGTTGATTATTAATCAGGGTAAGGGATCCTATTGGTTGAAAAATCTCTTTTCCTATTGGTTGGCTCAGGATCCCTCTGCCTAGGGGTCACGGTTCAGTTAGCAGCCCACTTCTTCAAGATTCACACACATTTTCATTTATCAAGGGTACCAGTGGTTTAATGAAGCTGCATCTAGCATAAAATCAACTTGTGGTTAGCTGAAAATTGTAAACTGGACCCTAATTATAAACTTGCAAGTTAATTTTCTTGCTGCTGCCATCCTCAGATCTTCAATAATCTATAGAAAAATTGCATCAATGGGAAAAGGTCCATCTGTGGGCATCTTAGAGCCTGAGTTGGTCCTTGTGCTCTCAGTCACAGACTGGCTCATTGGTTGCTGCTGCTGTCTCCATTCCAGACTTTTCTCTGCAATTCCTCACTGGCTTATATCCTCAGAAAAAGTACTCCAGAAGGACAGGACCAAAACAGAATGTTTTGAGTTGTTTTGGGGGATATTAATTAGTATCCAAACACAAGGTTAAATTTTGTAAAGTATCTAACTCAAACGAAATCAAATATGAAAATATGAGAACCAGATCATCATACCAAGGCTCCTTGCATGGTGTCCCGTGCCCAAGAAGTATTATTTCTAGAATAAGAAGAGTCAGGCTCAATTTTAAATGGGTGTTAAAAAATGGCAGGTCCGATCCAGTATAGTTAGATACACATTTCCCGTAAAATTCATGGATTCCTTCTCCTAGTTCAATCAACGTGATTGAATCAGAATCATCCTCCTGGTCTCTTATATTCCACTGCTACTTTCATTCTCTTTTCTGGCCCAGGGCACCAGCAAGAATAGGTATATGTCCACTTTAATCAGTGAGTGAGTTGTCAGACTGTTGGGTTTTGAAATGAGGGCTCTGAATAGCTGTGGAGTTACACGAGAGCTTTGAGTATCTAATTCATACGTTTGTCTAGGCCAGTGGTTCTTGACTGGGGGATATTTTGCCCCCCCTCAGGGAGCATTTGCCAATGTTTGCAGACATTTTTGTTAGAGGCCAGGATGCTGCTATACATCCTACCATGCACAAGACAGCCCCATAACAAAGAATTATCTGGCCCAATATGTCAATTGTGCCAAGGTCAAGAGACTCTGGCCTACCATATAATGGAACGGAGCTGAGACGTGCAGCCCATAATGTCTCAGTTTCCAGCCAAAGGACCCAAGAGACTCATAAAGTGACTGGGCAGCACTGGTGCCGACAAGCCAGCAAGAAGGAAGCAATGACAGCTAGGAGGCTCTGTGTGAGGCCTTTCCTGAAGCCAGGCTGCTGTCCACATTCATCAGTGTGGAATCCAGCCCCAGAAAGGGAAGTGGCACCCACTTCAAAGTCTGAGAAGCAAACAGGCCCTTTCCTGTTATCGTCCTGTGGAGCAGAAGTCATTAAACAGCATTTTGAAGGAAGAATGATGGTTTCTTCCCCTTCACACACAATGTTCAGTTAATTTATTCTGACTGGATGTGGTGGTGAACCAGTGCTGGACAATGTGTGGAAATACATGTCTGTCCCTCATTATCTCTAATGGGAGTTTCAAAGCTGCTTGCAGATTTAGTGTCCTATTTGGTCTGTCTTGTATAACACCTGTCAGTAGGCTGCTTTTCTGCTATGTCATTAATATTTAAACAATGCAATTTAAAGGTCAAACTGCGCCTATGACAATATTAAAATACATCGTTCAGTGTCCTTCGATGGTGGTGGGAAGACTGGGAGTGGGAACTCGATGGAGACAGGCAATGGGTAATAACCCTACTGAGGAGGGAGGAGAAGCTACATTTACTTTCATTGTATTAATATAATTAATAAATTAAGGAGGCTGCTGCTTTCTTTTTCCTGGACAGAAATCTCCACTGTTGGGTTGAATTGAAGCAATGCCAATCTGTAGGGTGGGAGGTCTGCCTAGAACAGTTCTGAATGAAGCTTGCCTTGAGGTCTCCTTCAGGTCTCCCATCCCCTCTCTCCTACAGCTTATGATCTTCTCTGTCTCTGTTCTTTGGCTCTGTTCCCTTCCCACCGTGGTCTACTTAGGTCTCCTCTTCTGGGAAGTACCTTGGCTCTGAATCTTTCCAACCCATGTGGCCTGCTGTGCACCTCACTCTAAGAAGAGGGAGCTACTCTCATCATGATTGCTTGGGAAAGGAGCTCATGAATATATTTACATGTGAAGTTAATAAGGAAGTGATGGTAAATATTGGCCAGTTTTTGACCACTCAGTATCCACCCGTTGACCCTCCTTCTATCAAGTCTTGGCATAACAGTAAATCCAGGTACATGGCTCCACCATGGGCGATTGGAGACTTGCTTCCTTTCCCTACAATTGGATGCTCTCCTCTAGGACTTAGACATAGGATTCATCCATCTTTGGGGCCTCATCTGAGCCAACTGTGCCTGCTCCCTGCAGCTCTGGAGCTTTCTTTGTTGGTTCTTCCTGCAAACAAGTCTGTTTTCAAACTGGTCCATTGATTCTCCAAGCTCCCTGATGTTGTCCTTCCAAGAATTTCCCTTTTGCCAAATAAAGCAGAATATTAAATGGGACTTTCCTGTTGTCTGCAAGTTTTGTCTGAAGAAAAAGCTCGTAAACAGTATTTGACAAGCTCTCCACAAGGAAAAACCAGTTTTATGAACCTTAGCCCTTCTTCTGCCCCTTATCTTTATAAGAAAGGCTGTATTAGTTTCCTGTTGCTGCTGTAACAAATTATTGCAAATTTTGTGGCTTAAAATAACAAAAATGTATTATCTTACTCATCTGGAGACCAGAAGTCTGAAATGAGAGACTCGACAGGGCTAAAGTCAAGGTGTCAGCAGTGCTGTGCTTCTTCTGGAAGTTCTAGGGGGAGAATCTGTTTCATTGCCTTTTCCAGCTTCCTGAACTCCTCAGCTCATGGCCCCCACCTATCTTCAAAGCCAGCAGTTGCATTGCTCTAACCTCTGCTCCCATTTTCACATCTCCTTCTCTGACGCTGATTCTCCTCCCTCCCTCTTTCACTTAAAAACATATTTGTGATTACATTGGGTCCATCAGATAATTCAGTATAATCTCTGTATTGCTAGGTCCAAATGGATGGCTTAAAACAACAGAATTCACAGATTCTGGGGAATAGGACATAGACCTCTTTGGGTGGCCATTATTCTACCTACCTCTAAAGGGAGAGGATTTTTTTCCGGATTAGTTTCTTACGTATTTTCTCTTTCCATTTCTTCTTTTTCTGTACCTTTTTTAAAATTTGTAAAATAAAATATAGATACCAAAAACAAAAACTTACAGCCTAGTGAATTATTATGAGGCAAACACCCTTTTGATCACCATCCAGGTAGAACTTTGCCAGCTACCCCCAAAGTCCTCCGCAGGCCCTTCTCACCCTCCAAATGTAGTGCAACTTTCTAGTAATCAGGTCCTTGCATTTTGTATGGTTTTATCACCCAAGTGTGCATCTCCAAACACTACAGTTTATCTTGCCTATTTTAAAAACTTGATATGTCTTTTAAATCTCTTTCAATCTACAGGTTCCCTCTCCATCCCTTTCTTTTTCATACAATTTATCTGTTACCCTATTTGACCTGAAGAGATACCCACAGTGTGGATTTTGCTAATTGCATATTCAAGGTTCAATTCAACATGTCCTTCCGTCCCTTGTGTTTCCTAGAGGCTTGGTCAATGTAGCAGTTTGGCATTATTTACGAATTCCAAAAATAGATATTGGATTATGTTTGTGAACTGGTCTGTTCCCGTGGGCATATTAGACTGTATTGGATTCAGAGGTTTCACTTTTACTTGAATAAATAATGATTAGGGCTTTGATTGGGCCATGTCAGTAGGACGTTGGTGGGTAGGGACTCACAAAGAAAACTACACACAGAGGAGTTAGTTGGAGTTTTATTGCTGGAGCCCAGGGAAGTACATACACAGAGAAGCAGATACGTGAGGAAAGAGAGAGGACTCCATTAGACATGGCAGAGGCCCCAGGAAGAGAGACAAGCCATTTGCCTGACAGTTTACAGCTGGCCTTGTGGAAAGAGCAGAGCAACTGAGCCAGAGAAAAACGAGCCCCAGAAGAGAGAGTTGAGCTGTTCGCCTGAGAGTTCACAGCTGGCCTTATGGAGAGAGCTGAGCAGGTGAACTGGAGAGAATTGAGCCCTGTGGAGAGAGACAAAGCCTAGAGAGCCTGATAGTATACAGCTGACCTTATGGAGAGGCCTGAGCAGCTGAGCCCGGATAGAAATGAGCCCCGGGAGAGAGACAAGACTTATCCCAGCCTACAGCTGATGTTGGAAGAAGCTGGGACCACAGAGCCTTAAGAGGAAGAGGAAACCTGAACCCTTGCAGATACTGGCAGCCATCATGTGGCAACAGACTTTGGTGAGGGAAGTAACTTATGCTTTATGGCCTGGTAACAGTAAGCTTCTACCTCAAATAAATACCTTTTATAAAAGCCAACAGATTTCTGGTATTTTGCATCAGCACCCCTTTGGCTAACTAACACAGTCAGATTCAACTTTGATCCATTTGGCAAGACCACATATGGTGGTGTGTTCTTCTATCAAGAGCCACGTAATGTCTGTTTTTTTTTTTTTTTTTT
>JAQZBX010023560.1:5557-30828 GCA_029593785.1 Cabassous unicinctus | reverse complement strand
ATGAAGCAAGCATTGACAGAAATGAAGTGCAAAATAAGCATCCCTACAATAATAATTGATTTTAAACACCACTATCATTAATAGATGGCAATCTACACAGAAGATCAACAAGGAAATAGAAAAGAATTGAATAACACAGTAAACCAACTAGATCTAACAGACATTTATAGAGCACTTCACCCAATAACAGCAGATTACAAATTCTTCTCAAGTGCACATGGATCATTCTCCAGGATAGACCACATGTTAGGTCACAAAACAAGTTTCAATAAATTTTAAAATATTGAAATAATACAAAAAACTTCTCTGATCACAATGAATAGAAGTTATTAATAAATATCAGAAAGAAAACTGGAAATTTTACAAATATATGGAAATTAAAAGCACACTCAGTCAGTGGGTTAAAATACAAAACACAAAAGAAATTAGAAAATACTTAGAAATGAATTAAAATGAAATCACAACATAATAAAATTTAAGGTGTACAGTGAAGGCAGTGCTCAGAGGGAAATGTATAGCTATGAATGACTATATCAGAAAAGAAGAAATATCTCAAATCAATAACCTAAGTTCACATCTTGACTAACTAGAAAAGGAGGAGCAAAGTAAACCCATAGTTAGCAGAAGAAAGTAAATATTTAAGATTAGAGTGGAGATAAATTAGAGTATAAAAAAATTGAATCTAAAGTAAAAGTTGGTTTTTAAAAACTCAATAAATTGATAAACCATTACCAAAACTGACATGGAAAGAGAGTAAACACAAATAACTAAAATCAGAATTGAAAATTGTTACCTTACTAATGATCTTACAGAGACTAAAAAGATTAAAGAGGATTTTATGAACAATTTTCAACCAACAGATTAGATAACTAGATGAAATGGAAAAATTCCCAGAAACACACAAATTATCTCAACTGACTTAAGAAAAATAGAAAGTCTAAACAGACATAAACTAACAAATACAAAGATTGAATCAATAATAAAAAACTTTCCAACCAAAGAAATGTCCAGGACCAGATGGCTTCACTGATGTATGCTACCAAACATTTAAAGAAGATTTAACACCAATCCTTCTCAGACTCTTCCAAAGAATTTGAGTAGAGGAAACACTTCCTAATACATTCTATGTGGCCAGCATTAGCCCCATACCAAGACGTGATAAAGACATCAAAAGAAAAGAAAATTAAAGACCAATATCCCTCCTCAACAGAGATGCAATAATTCTTTTAAAATACTAGAAAACTGAAAACAACATCATTTTTAAAAATATTATACATTACTAAGTGGTAATGGATTCCAAATGGTTCAACATGTTAAAATCAATGTAGTAAACCACATATATAGAATGAAGGGACAAAAAACACTATTATCTCAATAGATGCAACACTCAGAAATTTTTGAAATAGGATAATTCATATTTTTTTCCTTCTTGGTCAATATTGGTAGTTTGTGTCTTTCTAGGAATTTCATCTAAGTTACCTAATTTGTTGGCATATGCTTTTTCATAGAATTCCCTTCTTATTCTTTTTATTTTTCTAAAAATACTAGCAATACCCTTTCTTTTATTCCCAACTTTAGATATTTGAGGCTTCTCTCTTTTTTATCTCAGCCAGTCTACCTTAAGGCTTGTCAATTTTGTTGATCTTTTCTAAGAATCAACTTTTGGTTTCATGTTTGTTTGTTTGTTTCTATTCTCTATTACTTTAATTTCTGCTCTGTTCTTTCTCATTCCCTTCCTTCTTTTTGCTGTGAGTTTAACTTGTTCTTTTTTCCAGGCTTTTAAGGTAGAAGGTTGGGTTCTTGATTCTAGGTCTTTCTTCTTTGTTAATGTAGATGCTAATAGCTATAAATCACACTGAAGGCACTGCTTTAGCTGCATCCCATAATTTTGTATGTTGCATCTTCATTTATCATTCATCTCTTTTATGATTTCATCTTTGACTCTTTGGTTTTAAGAAGTTATTGTTAATTTTCACATATTTGTGAATTTTATGGAATAATTTTAAAAATTAAAAATAGTATTTACTTCATGGGGAAAAGAAGGATGTAATTAAGGAGGACAACAGAATGTTCTATTTCTGTTCTGTATATGGGAGTTCAATGTGTTATTATTATGGGATATCTCTGTTCACTAGGAGAGAGAAAATATACACGCACTTAAAATTACATATATATAGTTTATATATAAATTCATGTGTATATATTTGTAAAGTTCCTGTAATTTATATGTTATATGGACTTTTTAATGTATCAATAGCTTAATTTTAAATATCAATTTTGTTCTAATTTTTATAGGACTACATCTTAGAAGAGGGACTTCTCAGGACTGGATTTATGGGGATACAGCCAGAAATCACACAGGGCCCCATGTTCAGAAGGCCCTACAATTTGTTTAATGCTCTACTTTTGCTATCTTGAAATACTTATTATTTTTCCAAGAGGCTATACATTTTTTCCTATTTACACAGGACTCTAAAAATTAAGTAGCCAGTTCTCATAATTTACATTTAAATTATTCTAGTTAGGTTTTAGAATTTTATAAGGATAGCTTGGGGAGAATGGAGCCCCTATTAGCTTTTCTACAAAATGAAAAGCCTTTCATATTAGGAGTGGCAAATTGTTGCTGCAAACTTTCCACTTGGTTCTAGAGGATACATCTCATACATTTATCTCTATTATGTCATGATAATTCTCCTTGGCACTTCAGTCAAACTGCAGAAGGCTTAAAATTCTAGATTTCAGAGACCAGATGGATCAAATTATCCTTCACTCTTTCCACATATAATTCCAAAGTTTAAAGATATATTTGTTAATGCAGTGTTCCAACTTATTAATTGGGAAGGAAATATTCAACTTAAAGCCCATATGCAGAGCATCAATAATTCAAAGTAATCTTGTTTAAATAAAATAGAATAATATTTTCTTTTTTGTAGAAATCTTAATACTTATTATCTGATGACACAATGAGTCTCACTGTCCAAACACAACAAAATTTAAAAGAAAAGCTAGATTATTCTTGGAGACAAGCAAGGACCAGGGCACTCAGCCTCTTATTTGAGCTTGGATGGTGATGTCTAAGATGGTTGCCTGTATGCATGTATGCATGAAAGCAGGAGCAAGAAATGGATCCTGGACTAAACATCAAAAAACAAAAATTCAAGCCATACTTTACATTTAAGTTTTTGTTTTATTTCAGTGAATTGAAATGTGATTTTATTATGCTTTTAATCCTCCAATATTCTGGCATCTTTCCATTCTTTCAATTGTCATATGAAGAAAATTCTGTTTATTTAGTCAATTAAGATGAAAATTGAGCTTTAAAAAAGATGCCTTAAAAAGACATTTAAGGAGGTGAGTGTGGCTCAATCGATAGAGCCCCCGTTTACCATATGGGAGGCCCCAGTTTCGCTTCCCGGTGCCTCCTTGTGAGGGCAGGCCGGCCAGTGTGGCATGGTGGGCTGATGCAGCAAGACCTCACAGCAAGGGGGAGATAAGCAGACACAGAAAAAACACACAGCAAATGGACACAGCAAATACAAGCAGCAAGGGGGGGGATAAATAAATAAATAAATAAATCTTAAAAAAAAAATAAAAGACATTTAATATCATTGAAAAACAAACAAACACATATACAAACAAATAAAAGTCTACAGTAATTAAACTACACCCAAGCTGTTTGGAAGCAACTTTAGTATGCTAAAATGAAATGTTTTCATTTAAAATTTTTGAATATAAAATAAAAAACATGTACATAGGAATTATTATTTCTATTTAAAAATTAATGATTTTATAATGCATTCTCAGACACCAAAATAATTGCTTTAAATTTTATAATAAAATAGTCTAATATCCTTATTTAGCTTTAAATTAATTTCTCCATTCATTCAAAGGTGCATGAGTAACATAGGTTTGCATGAGTGTAATGCTTGTGGGTACGTACTTACATAAGCATGTGAGTATATATGTGCATATTGGAGTGCAGATTATTATGTAAAAAAATGAAGTAATGAAATGTAATTAAGAAGAATTTTTAAAACAAGAGTTTCATGTTCATGATTGATTCTTCCTAAACTGTTATTCCTGAGATCTCATGTTGTCAAGACATATGCTTTGTAGAATTAATCAAGATTTGGGGAAATTACTTCAGGTATTAACAAAATTGTGGGTCTGGACAAGTCAATATTTTTCTCTAGAGAGATCTAAGGTGGATGCACCTGCCTCATTTTGGATTTATATGAATCCTGTAGAAGTTGCCTTCCCTATAACCTTCTTAAAGGCACTCTTGACCTCCTTATTCCTTAGGCAATAGACCAGAGGATTCAGCATGGGTATAACCATAGCATAGAATAAGGATGCCATTTTGTCTGTGTCCATTGAGTATTTGGAACTTGGCTGTAAGTACATGAAGGTACCTGTCCCATATAAACACTACTCACTAGAAACATTTTAGATACTGTAAAATGATACTCATTAGATACATTTTAGATACTGTAGTGAGGTGGGAAGCACAGGTGGAAAAGGCCTTCTGGCGTCACTCAGATGAATGCGTCCTCAGGATGGTGCTGAATATAAAAAGGTAGGAGAGCAAAATGACCGTGATAGAAGAGAGGGCATTGAAACCAACCACAAAAAAAATAACCAGCTCACTGGTGTAGTTGTCAGAACATGAGACAGCCAGGAGAGGAGGAGCATCACAGAAAAAGTGATCAACCACATTGGACCAACAGAAAGAGAGACTGAACATATTTCCAGTGTGGATGGAAGCATTCAGGAAACCACAGATGTAGGAGCCTATGGCCAGACGTGCACATACACCTGTCGTCATAGTAGTCATGTAATGGAAGGTTTTACACACTGCCGCATAGCGGTCATAAGCCATGGAAGCCAAGAGAAAACATTCCACAGTGATCAAGCCTACAAAGAAGAAGAACTGGGTGGCACAAATATTAAAGGAAATAATTTTGTCTCCTGTGAGGAACCCTGACATCACCTTGGGAGTGACAGCTAAGGAGGTAACCAAAATCCACCAGAGAGAGGTTACTGAGGAAAAATTACCTGGGTATGTGGAGATGAGAATCAAGCAGGATTAGCACAATCATCCCCAGATTTCCAACCACAGTGATGAGCTAGATGAGAAAAAAAGATAATGAAGAGCAGGATGCAGTTCTTGGACATCAGTTAATCCCACAAGAATGAATTCAGTCACCTCTGTACTATTCTCCATTAGGATCATTTGGGAATTATATGGTGGCCCTGTAGCAATGAGAAGAACAAGATCAGAATATTAAAAGTGAAAAGACTCTTTTGAGATCAGTAAGCATGCTCACTCTATACTTTATTTCAGCATTGAAATTATTGGTTCCAGGATCCTCTGGATCTAAAGCAAGGCCATGATAACAAAATGCATAGCTTATTTGTTGACAGATATAGAGACTTGCAATTAAATTTTTTTGGTGATAATGAAATCCAAATTCATAATTTCACAGATAATTGAACTTCAGTGCAGAAAAGGAAAATAATTTATGCAAGATCACGACTGGAATGGGCCAGATTCCCAATTCAGATTTACCAATACTGACGCCAACTATCCTTTGTACTAAACCAGATTAGTTTTATTAAGCTGATGTGAAATTAAATTCATTTTACTTCAACTAACAATTTTCCATCATTTCCATTGTGTCAAGAGCTGTGTTATATGATAGTGAAAACCAGTTAAAGAAAAAATGTTTCTAGTTTAAAATGTTTCATGATGCAATAGGGTACACAGGATGTATAATTTCCCACAGAGAGGGATAAAAAGATAAATCCTTATACAACGAAGAAAGATATCTTTAAAATAACAGTTAAAGGCATGATCCACATCAGGGACATCTGGAAGCAACTTCAGTCCCCCCATCAATAGACTGATAAACCTGAGTAGTGTTTAACATCACTCAGCCATCAGTTTTCCCATCAACTCATTATCAATCTGTGTTGATAATGCAAACTGGAAGTACGTAAGTTATTAGATACTATGATTTGGACAGAGTGATTGGGCTATCTGGGAATAGAAGGGATGGGTGATATAAAAAAAGACTTCCAGATAAAGGTGAAATCGAAGGTCCTATAATGTCACTCATTCCATTTACTTTCCTCCCAAACCTTTTATATTCTCTTGTCCTTCAGAGACTGTCCTTTGACTTTTCACATATTATTTCTCATACCTAAAACAAGACTTAGTCCAGCAGTGCCAAGTAGAAATCCAATTACTTTGTGAATCATCTTGAATATTAATTACCTTACCTGGCCCTCCATTGTCCCATTTGTAAAATGATAATCTTATTATCTGGCACTTAATGAACATTCAATAAACATATCTATTCTTGGGAAATTCAAAGTTTATATGAGGTTATGGATTTTACTTTTGTCTTATTATCCTGCCATTCTTACAACCTGAGAAACCTTAGATTCAGCCATCAGAGACAAGAATAAATACAAATTTTGATATATTATCACTGATTCTAAGAATAATATAAGGAAATTTATTAAGTTTGCATAATGCCTACTATGGAATTTCCATTTTATTCCAAATCCAGAGTCTTTACAAAATGGAGTCTGAAAATTTTATCCATTATAAAATTTTAGCTACTTCATTTAAAGATGAAAAGGGTTTTAAGAGATGAATTCCTACTTCAGGAATTGCTTAGAATTAGAGAATTTAGATCTTGTCATAGATTTTATTCAGTATTTTTTGAGTGGCTACTATAAGGAAGACAATGCCATATATACTGGAAATAAAAGTAAAAAACAGCAATATCTATATTAGCTGCATTTGGGAAAGGGAGGCAGATATACAATAAAATTAATACAGAAATATATATCTGACAATATGTATTATGGAGATTTTTTTTAAAGCTGAGATGAGGGTAGCTAAGGTAGCAATGGGTGGCTATAATTTTAAATATGGTGGTCAGGGACAACTTAATAAGATGAGATTTTTAAACAACACCCGAAAGAAGCAGGGGAGCAGAATTTGAGTGTATTTGGGAGATGAGCATTCCAGGCAGAGGGAACAGCAAGTGAAAGGTGCTGAAGTTGTAACATGCCTAGATTGTTCCAGGGACAGCAAGAAAGCCAGTGTGGCTGCTGGCTGCTTTGGGAAGGAAAGTTATGGTCGGGGACAGGGTGAAGCTTTGTTGACATCATACACTATTTTAAGTTCTTTTGCTTTTATTCTGAAAAAAGTTGGAAGACATTGGGATGTTTAGAGCAAAAGAATGACATAACCTGACTTCACTTTTAATAGGATCACTTTAGTGTTTCTGTTGAGAATTGATTTTGGCAGAATAAGGATGAAAAGTGATAGACCAATTAGATAGCTATTGCAATAATCTAGGCAAAACATGATGATGGATTGAGCCATGGGATAGAAAGGGAGTGCTAATGAGAAAGTATCCAATACGGGATATATTTTAAAAGTTAAGATGCCTGGATATCCTGTTTTATTGAATTTAGGGCATTAGGAAAAGATCAGGATCAATGTTGACTCCAGTATTTGTATAGTAATACATGAAACAGAATAGAAGCAGCCGATGTTTGTGGCATGGGGAAAAGCGATCACTCGTCTTCAGTCATGCTGTGTTTGAGATATAGTCTGAAGTTTCAGTAGAGTTGCTGCATTAGTTATGTATATACAAATCTGGAGACCAGGAAGGAGGGCTGCTTGAACCAGCTTATATTAATTTGGACTATGTTGGCAATTTCTAATGGTTCAACCTACATAGATTACATTAAAGCCATAACATTAAATGAGACTGCCAAATGAAAAATAGAGTATTCTAATGTTTCAAGGTCAAGAAGATGAGGCTATCCAGTGAATGGTCTGGATCCTGAAGAGGGATGCAAGGCAGAAAATTGCCACAATTTGACATGTATGCAAGGGAAACAGTTTCCCTAGGACACAACCAGATTTCAGTTAGATTAAGAAGGTGAAGTGAGCTTTCAGAGGAAAATTAAATGTTTATTGGATGATGATAATGACTAACTGCAAGTTCCAGCCACAGTGGAATCATTTCAGGATTTGGAGAGGAGTGGGATCTTGGATCAGAAAATGGGATATACAGATAAGTGTGGGCATTATATCAAAGAGGTTGAAGACTGATCTTGGGTTCCTCATCTTCAAGGAGAGTGACACATGGATAAAGGGTTAATGAGATCAGTCCATTGGGTCTCAAGGTGATGTAAGAGAAGGGTTTTGATAGAAGCATGCAGAGTCCTGGGTTCCCCCTTCACTCATGATTTCATGATGTGGAGTCCCCTTATTCAGAACACAGTGACTAGGGCACTCTTGATTTCTATCAAACCACTTGAATCAATACCACAGCTACAGATTTCTCATATTCTGGCAACAATAATGTCTTGGGAACCATTTCCAAACTTTTAAACAACCTTCTTCTCCACATTTGAAGTCTTATATTTTAATCCAACATCTTCCTCTAGGAAAAAACAAACAACTTTAGGCTCCATTATAATTAGAAAAGAAAATAACCACAAATGTTTTTGAGGCATTTTGATGATCTCCCCATTCTTTGCTCCACAGGTGGGAAACTTTTTACAGATTATACAGTTACATAGTTGGTTCTTAGACTTAATTTAAAAATGCGATCTTCTTAATATTATGTTTTCTTTCCCCAGTACAAATTTCATGTATTATTCACAAATAACCCACCTTCCAAAGAGCTTCTGCGAAGTCTTCCCAAACCTTCTATCTTCAAACACAACTTTACCATTATAATCATAACACCATATATCATATTGTTGCTCTAAAAATATTTAAAATTTTTCCTAATTTACATTTTCTTTTCCAATATAGATTATCATAGTTGTATTAGTGGAGGTCATGACTTAAAATAATAATTTAAGATATAATAGATATGATTTATTGAGCACCATGGAATCTCCAGCACCATGTTAGACTGTGCTACTTTATCTCCATTAATCCTTACACACCATGGAAAATATTATTGCCAATTCACAGATGAGGAAACTTAAGCTAAGGTTATTGACATTTAGCTACACACAAAGCTGAAGCAAATATAGAGCTTAGATTTGAGGCCATGACACTATGAATCCAACTCTGAGCTCTTTATTACTAAGAAATAATCTCCAAAACTTTTTATTTATAACCTAAACTCTCTAGATAGATTAACTTTTTTGAAGACACACAAGTACATACACTGCAAATCAGGGACTCAAGGCCATTTTGTGGCTTTCTTCTATATCAACATAATAAATACACATATTCTAATAGGATATCTTTGATGTTTATGACATATAACCTCTGGTTGTGTGGAACAGCTATAAGAAATATTCAAAACATTAAAATCCAAGCTTTGAATAAACCAAGGGGGAAATGGCTGCTTTGATAACCAACTATGTAACTGTCTATAAACCAAGGGGGAAATGGTTGCCTTGATACATTTTCCTAGTTACTTATATCCCTGCAAATTTAGGCAGACT
This sequence comes from Cabassous unicinctus, assembly GCA_029593785.1. Lineage (NCBI taxonomy): Eukaryota > Metazoa > Chordata > Mammalia > Cingulata > Chlamyphoridae > Cabassous > Cabassous unicinctus. The sequence continues at coordinate 21,330 of JAQZBX010023560.1, read as the reverse complement.
GTATATTCAGGGGATATTGGCCTGAATCACAGGATCAGAATAGAAAGGATATAAGGGTACCTTAAATCTTGTCCTGCTTAAAACAATGACCACTGGGACTGACAAGTAGCTTCACATTGGAGACCATTTATTCCCGTTATGTCATTGTGAGAAAAGCTACCATCTATATCTGAAGGTGTATCCATCATATTTAAAAGAAATTGTTTACAACCTAGGTGTTTTAAAAGCCATAATAGAGCGAGTAATTCCATTAACCTCTACTCTATTGAGACATGATTGAGTGACATACTCTAAACACCAAGGTATTTAGTCTGTGCATTTTTCATTTGTCACCATCCCACATGACTAAAGGCCTTTAATTTTGTACTGATAGGAGCCTCTGAAGCTCTTACTACTATAAATGGATTAGAGCTTTTCTTTCCTCTGTGTTCATGCATGGTCTCTATGTAGTGTGTGATTGTTAGCATTGACTGAACAGGAAGAAACATCTGGATTTCAATACCTGATTTCTCATTTATCTACCTATAAGACTTTAGCAGACACTTGCTATAAAGTTGGAATAATAGTACTATCTAAATCACAGTATCATAATATATTATACTATAGTTGGGGAGATTAAATGAGATGAGGTATTGTTTGGAATAAAAATATCATCTCATTTAATCTCCTAATTATAGTATAATATAATATGATAGATAGTACTATTATATTCACACACACACACACACATATTAGTATCTAGTAATGTGAGAAAATTGTCTGGGGTTCCTTTAGAGTATTTATATCTACTAAATAAAAAGGTGATATTATGGAATATTTAGTCATCCTGTGAATCAATAAAAAGTCTCCCATGTCTCCACCACTTCCAGATATAGGGGAATTTTAAAATAAATTCATTTCAAAAGTCACTGGACAAGAGACTTCCGGGAAGATGGCATCACAGTAGGTAGGCAGGGTTCAACTTTCTCACAAAAATAATGGAGGAAAGGAAAAAAGCTGACCCAGGGGGCTGCTTTGGGGATCTGCAGACCAGGAGAGTGTTGTGCATCATTGATGAGGGGGGAGGACTGAAAGACAAAGAAGCCAAAATGAAAACCATGAGTTACTAGACCTCATGGCTAGAAATGACATCCATACCCCACATTTAAAGAGAACCACCTGGATAAAACCCTTGGCTCACTGCAGCTAACTGAGAGGGAAAGACACATTTTCCTCCCTGGGAAGAGGAAGAGTGCAGCAGAGGGCAGAGAGTGGTTTTTCTTCCGTGAGTTTGGCCAGGAAACCCCAATTTAAATCTTGGCCCTGGCCAGACCAGAATCATGGGCAATTAGGTTGAAAGTGACACCTCCATAGAAAGATTCACTGATGGGCACCATCTGCTGACTGGCTGAGAAACTACAAGGAGAAAGACCTTGAATAAAAGGAGGGAAAGGTAAAGACAAATGAGTATATATGGCTAAGAGACTTCAAAGTGAGTCGGGAGGTCATCAGAGAGGTGATGCTTATGCATATCTCAGCAGGATCTCACAGATGGCCAAGGTAGATACTACCCCAAACAGTGGGGCTCCTGAGAGCTCTGGAGACACCCAGGTCCTTTGGTCATGGTCATGGCAGATAGCTCTGGAGTTTGGTGAATTAGATAACATTAACTACTTTGAAGTTTGTGCTCCCGAGTGTGACAGAATTGGACTCAGATGTGACTTCTCTACACATGCCTCTTCTGTCCCTTTTATTTGAACCTATAGTTGGTACTGGAGTTGGTAGGTGTATGTCCAAGAGACTTTAATCTCTGGGCTGTCTGTGTGTCAGCTGGGCCCTGAATCTCAATGGTGTTGCAATACCTACTCTACAGTTCAGTGGACTCACCCAGGACAACTGACAGGGAACCGATAGTGACTTCTTTATTGGTATTTTCCTCTCAAAGTGACACTAAGATCTTCAGTTTACAAGTACGTTGCCTTTAAATATGGGTATCAACTATCAGATGTCTCTATGATAATAGTTGGAGACTTCAACAAACCACTCTCAGCATTGGATAGAATATCTGTACAGAAGGTAAATAAGGAAACAGGGAGCTTGAATAATATGATAAATGAACTAAACCTAACAGGCATTTATAGAACATTACATCCCAGAAAAGAAGGTTATACATTCTTTTCAAGTACTCATGGATAATTCTCCAGGATAGACCATATGTTGGATCACAAGAGAAGTCTCAATATTTTTTAAAAGAATGAAATTATACAAAGTGCTTTCTTTAATCACAATGGAATGAAGCTAGAAATCAATAACAGAGGGAAAAGGGGAAATTCACAATATATGTAAGATTAAATAACACACTCAAATAATCAGTGGATCAAAGAAGAAATTGCAAGAGAAATCAGTAAATATCTCAAGATGAATGTAAACAAGAACACAACATATCAAAACCTATGGGATAGAGTGAAGCCAGTGCTGAGAGGGAAATTTATAGCACTCTATGCTTACATTAAAAAGAAAAAATATGGAGTGGATGTAGCTCAGTGGTTGAGCACCTGCTTCCCATGTACAAGGTCATGGGTTCAATGCCTAGTACCTCCTAAAAATAAAAAATAGAAGAAGAAGAAAGAGCTAAAATTGAAGGCCTAACTGCACATTTGGAGGAACTACAAAAACAACAGCAAACTAATCCAAAACCAAGCCAAAGTGAAGAAATAATAAAGATCAGAGGAGAAATAAACAGACTCCTCAACAAAATGCTTGCTAACTGAATCCAAAAGCACATTAAAAGAATTATACACCCATGATCAAGTGGTTTTATCCCAGGTATGCAAGGGTGGTTCAACAAAGAAAACAGTGTAATAAACTACATTAATAAATTGAAGAAGAAAAACGATATGATCCTCCCAATTGACTCAGAAAAAGCATTTGACAAAATAAGCATCCTTTCTTGATAAAAACACCCCAAAAACAGAAATAGAAGGAAGCTTTCCCAACATGGTAAAATGCGTATATGGAAAACCCACATCTAACATTGTACTCAAGGGTGAAAGACTGAAAACTTTCCTGCTAAGATAGGGAACAAATCAAGAATGCCCACTATCACCAATGTTATTCAATATTATGCTAGAAGTTCTCACTAGAGCAATTGGGCTAGACAAAGAAATAAAAGGCACCCAAATGGAAAAAGAAGAAGTAAAACTTTAGCTATTCACTGAGGACATTATCCCATATCTAGAAAACTCCAAAAAATCCACAAGAAAGCTACTAGAACTAATAGGCGAGTTCAGCAAAATGACAGGATACAAGAGTAATATGCAAAAATTAGTAGCATTTCAGTAGCAGATGTGGCTCAAGCAGTTGAGTGCGCACCCACCTCCCACATGAGAGGTCCAAGGTTTTGTTCTCGGTACCTCCTAAAGAAAAAAAAAAACAAGCAGACAACGAGCAAAAACAACAAGCAAAAACAATGAGCAGACAATGAGCAAAAACAGCAAGCAAGACAATGAGCAAAAACAAATGAGCAGGGAGTGGATGTGGCTCAAACAGTGGGGGGGGAGGTAAGGTGAGGAGGGAAGGTTGGACTGTCCATGGAGCTGGGGAGAGGGTTAGGGGAGCTACCAGGTGAACACTGGGGATTTGCAAGTATGTGGTTGAAACTACAACCCTGGGTATGTTCTTTTGGTAATATGGCAGAGGAGGGTTACTGGTTTAGGATGTTGGATGTGGGGGGGCATTCGGGACAGGGCGCACCTAGGGCAGGCTTCTAGGGAGTGTGTGAGTGTTCATCTGGTCATAGTGTGTTGTATCAGTGGGTGAAGACTCACATAATGAGCGGGAAGGTGATGGATTCCCATCCTGGGGAGTCCTGCTATGTTCTCAAATTGAGGGGCAGGAGTCTCTTGAGAGCATAGGCAGTGCCCAATAGGGGACAATAGGCCACTAAGTCAAGCCCTCAATGTTGTTGCAAGTAACTATGAATCTTGTTCTTCAAGGAGTGAAGCTTGGTGTTTGCCATGGGTCCCAAGCAGAGGGGAACAGAGGAATAGAATAGATGGAACATGGGGCATTTTGGAAGCAATGAGTGTTCTACATGATCTTGCAATGATGGATACAGGCCATGTAAAATTTCATTAAAATTTATTAAAATGTTATTAATTTTGGCCCAAAATATAAACCATAATGTGAATCATTGACCATGGTTAGTAGCAATGTTTCAATATTAATTCATCTATTGTAACAAATGTACCATCCACTTGTAAAATGTTATTAATTGGGGAAAAGGGAAAGCAGAGAGGATGTTGGGTATATGAGAATCCCCTAAATTCTGTACGTGACCTTTCTGTAACCTAAAGCTTCTTTGAAGACAAAATGAAAAAAGAAATAAGACACTGGGGTAATGAACAGAAGAAAATGTCACTGTACATACAAGATAACAAATCTTACAGTGATAAAAGACATAATGTCAAAAAAATTTAATTTTATATTTTTAATTGTTTTTATTACTCCATTTTTTAAATTTTTTGATATTTTATTTATTTTTAAAGCTATCATTATTTCATTTTCTTATTAATTATATTTGGTTTTTTCTTAGCTTCATTTTTGAAGAAGTTTTGGATCACAGAAGGGTTACAACTGTGGCAGGGAAGGACCATTGGTGTGGGGTGTCAGTGATGGGGGATGCATGGGAGGAGGTTCACCTGGGTCATACCTGTAAATCATGTAAATGTGTTCAAGTGTTTCATGGTGGGTGGAGATAACCAAAAGAATATCGAATTCCCATCCTGGAGAGCTCTGCCACATTCTCTAATGGGACAGCAAGAATCCCCTAAATAAAGGGGCAGTAACTAGTGAAGGAGGAAGGACTATTGATGGGCCCTTGATATTGATGACTGTACTTATGAATGTTTACTTTTGAAATTGAAACTTAGTCTAGTATTATAGGGTGCCTAAGAGTTGCCTCCTGAGAGCCTCCTTGTTGCTCAAAGCCAAACTCAGCATATAAATGCATTACCTTCTCTCCAGCATGTGACATAACTCCCAGGGATGAGCCTCCCTTGCACCAAGGGATTACTACCAAGCACCAACTAGCCATGCAACTGGAAAAGACATTTACCAAAAGGGTGAAAGGGTAAAGACAAATGAGTTTTTATGGTTAAGAGACTTCAAAGTGAGTCAGGAGGTCATTCCAGAGGTTACGCTCATGCACATCTCAACAGGATCTCATTGACTGCCAAAGTAAATATTGCTTCAAATAGCAGAGACATCCAGACACTGCAGGCAGGGCAGACAGCTCAGGAGTTTGGTGCCCTGCCAGTGGACAAGGAGATGATGATGGACAACGACCACCCCAAAGAACAGAGAGAGTCTGCAACTGCAAGCAAGATAGTCCCATCCATCTGCCCCATGGGATCTAAGCCCCCTCTCAATTAGAGGTGGAGTGGACATCACCATCCCAGAATCCTCAGGATTGGGGAATGAACGATGGACTAGAGTAGACTTACTGGTATTCTAGAATAGACTTATTGTGATTCTACCAACGGAAGAACTTTTGTCATTGATGTGGAGGCAGTGGCCACTGGAGTTTATGAGGGGAAGGAGAAGGAAAAACAGGTGTAATATGGGGGCATTTTTGGGACTTGAGAATTGTCCTGAATGACATTGTAATGACAGATACAAGCCATTATATGTCTTGTCATAACTTACAAAACTGTGTGGGAGAGAGTGTAAACTACAATGTAAACTATAATCCATGCTTAGTGGCAATGTTCCAAAATGTGTTCACCAACTGTAACAAATGCACCACACTAATGAAGGATGTTGTTAATGTGGGAAAATGTGGGAAGGGTGGGGGCAGGGCATATGGGAGTCCCCTATATTTGTTATGTAACATTTATATAATCTATGCACCTTTTTAAAAAATAAAAAATTATATTTAAAAAATAACACTCAAGCAGTGGATGTGGCTCAAGCAGTTGAGTACCTGCCTCCCACATGGGAGGTCCTGGGTTCATTTCTTGGTGCCTCCTAAAGAAAAAATAAAACAGACAACAAGCAGACAATGAACAAAAACAATGAGCAGACAATGAGCACGAACACCAAGCAAAAAAACGAGGAGCAAAAACAATGAGAAAACAGATGAGGGAGCCATCTAGGGGTGGGGGTAGGGGGGAAATTCAGTAGCATTTTTATACACTACTGATGAGCACTCTGAAGATGAAGTCAGAAAAAAATTCCATTTATAATAGATACTAAAAGAATCAAGTATTTAAGAATAAACTTAACCAAGGATATAAAGGACATGTATTCAGAAAACTATGAAACATTGCTAAAAGAAACCAAAGAAGACCTAAATAAATGGATGGACATTCCATGTTCATAGATTGGAATATTAAATATCTTTAAGATGTCAACTCTACCTGAACTGATTTACAGATTCAAAGCAATCCCAATAAAAATCCCAACAGCCTTTTTAGCAGAAATGAAAAAAAAAAAAACAATTATCAAATTTATTTGTTAGGATAAGGATCCCCAAATAGCCAAAACTGTCTTAAAACTAAGTTGTAGGACTCTCACTTCCTGATTTTAAAGCATATTACTTAGCTACTATGGTAAACATTTCATGGTACTGCTATAAAGATAGACATATTGATCAATAGAACCAAACAGAGAACACAGAAATAGACTCTTATATCTACAGTCAAGTGATTTTTGACAAGGCAGTCAAGCCCACCCAGCTGGGCCAGAAGAGTCTGTTCAACAAATGGTACTGGGAAAACTGGATATCCATATCCAAAAGAAAGAAAGAGGACCTCCATCTCATACCTTATACAAAAGGTAACTCAAAATGAATCAAGGACTTAAATATAAAAGCGACAACCACAAAACTCTTAGAAGAAAATGAAGGGTAACATCTTCAAGATCTTGTGGTAGGTGGTAGTTTCTTAAACCTTAGACCCAAAGCATGAGCAATGAAAGAAAAAAATAAATAAATGGGATCTCCTCAAAATTAAACACTTCTGTTCTTAAGTCTTTGTCAAGAAAGTAAAAAGGCAGCCTACTTAATGGGAGAAAATATTTGGAAACCACATATCCAGTAATGGTTTGATAGCCATGTTATACAAGGAGATCATACAACTTAACAATAAGAAGAAAAGCAACCCAATTAAAAAATAGGCAAAAGACTTGAATAGACATTTTTCCAAAGAGGCCAAAAAGCACATGACAAAATGTTCAATATCATGAGCTATTAGGGAAATGCAGATCAAAACTACAATTTGATATCATTTCACACCTTATAGAATGGCCATCGTTTTTTAAAAATACCAAAAACTGCAAGTGCTGGAGAGGATGTGGAGAAATAGGAACACTCCTTCACTGCTGGTAGGAATGTAGAATGGTACCAACTGTGAAAGAGCTGTTCAGCGGTACCTCAAGAATCTGAATATAGAACTGCTGTATGATCCAGCAATCCCCTTACTAGGAAGATATTAAGAAGAACTGAAAGCAAGGATGTGAACTTACATTTGCACACACTAATGTTCACAGCAGCATTATTCACAAATGCTCAAATCTGGAAACAGCCAAGTGTCCATCAACCAATGAATGAATAAACAAAATGTGGTATATACATACAATGGAATACTATTTAGCTGTAAGAAGAAATGAAATGAAGATGGATGAACCTTAAGGACATGTTGAGTGAAATAATCTAGACACAAAGGGACAAATATTGTATGGTCTCACTAATATGTGCTAAGTACAATGAGTAAACTCACAGAGGTACACTCTAGAGTGTAGGTTACTAGAAGATAGAATGTGGGTTGAGAATGGGAGCTGATGCCAATGTAAGTAGAATTTTTAATAAGTTTTATTGTAAAAGTGTGGAAATGAATAGAGTTGATGGCAACACATTATAGTTAGTATAACTAACACTATTGATATATAAATGTGATTGTGGCTCAAAGTGGTAGTTTGTGAATGTAAATATCAATGAAAGGAAGATAGAGGATAATCTAGGGACTATAACATAGTGATTTCAGTACTGGTTAATAGTATAAATTAACCACTGTTGTTAATCACTTGTGGTTAATAGTATAAATATAAGAATGTTCTTTTACAAATTGTTAAGAATAAGATGATACATGGGAAAATTACAACTAATATAACTTAAGAACATTAGTTAACAGTAATATCATAATATTTTTGCAGCAATAATAAAGAAGATATATATTCTAAGGGACAAGAAATGGGGAATGTAAGGGAGTGTGGGATTTTTCCTTTTGGAGTAATGAGAACGTTCTAAAATTGACTGAGGTGATGACAGCACAACTCTGTGATGAAAATGAGAGCCACTGAGTGTACAGTTTGAATGGATTGCACAGAGCATGGGACTGCATAGCATAGTGAATCCTGTGGTGGAAGATGGATGATGATTAACAGAAGAAATATGAGAGCATTCTCTCATGAACTATAATAAATACATAATACTAATACAGAGTGTTAGTAATAAGGTGGGTTGGAGGGAAAATACACCAAATATAAGTTATAAGCTAATATTTTGAAACTCTAGTAGTAATATTTTGACAAGTCTTTCAGAGTTTGAAACAAATGTTTCACAAGAATTCAATGTGTTGGTGGTGGGTGATGTATTGGAACCCTGTGTGATGAGATGCATGTTTGTTTTGTTCACAACTTTTACTGCACACTTATTGTTTATGTATGTTCATGATATACTTCAATAAAATATTTTTAAAAGTCACTGGACAGACACACTAAATAACTGCCCTCCTGGAACGATTTAATATGGAATCTAGAAAAGAGAAATTGTACAGTAATTACAATTGTGATTATTCTTATTAAAAAGAGAAGAAGATTTAATTACGGGATCTATACACAAAAATCTGAGCTGGGTTAAGGATACAAAGTATTCCATGGCTAGAAATCTCGCCCATAGTTTAGTAAAAAAAAAAAAAATCTGTGCTTATAGTAGTGTAGTTGGAAACAGGCTTACTCTGACACTGTGTGCAACTGTAGAAGTTAAATATATATACTTTTTCAAACATTAAATTATGACTTGAGGAATCACAGCACTAATTAGAAGATAAAAGGCTTGATAGAAGAGAAAAGCTCTTCATTTCATACTCATAATGTTTATTATTCATATTATTATTGAACATGAGAATTCAATATACGGCTTGAATAAACTAGTAAAGAGCTCTGTAAAAAAGAGCCAGGCTAAAATTGGAGAGAAACAAGGATAGAAAATAAAGAAATGAGCATAAGATACATGTGGCATATTGTAAAGGTCTTTCATACATGTGTTGGAGACTAACAAAGAAAACAGAAAAATAATATGGCAGGAAAAATATTTAAAGGGGCACTTGCCAAGATTTTTCCAAAACAAAATATGTCATAATTACATGGGGTTTCTTCAAGAAACTCTATAAACATTGTTTGAGATATCACAAGTAAAAACACATCTAAGGCCATCAAAGCAATACTAATGAAAACAAGAATCAAAAAGAATGTTAAATGCAGTGAGAATAAAAACTATTTTCAAAAGAACAGCAGTGAGATAGTCAGCTAATTTCTCAACAGAAATGATAGAATTGAGAATAGAATTAAAAGATGCTTTAAAGTATTAAAAATTTAATACTCACAACCTAGAATTTTATAAAGAGTTATTACAATTTAAAACAGAAAGCAAAAATATTTCAGATAAAAATTGAGCAATAGATCTACACTGAAAGACAACATGAAGTGGGTCTATCAGCAAAGTAAAAATGGTACTGGAAATACAATAAGGCAGAAAGGAAGAAAGAGGACTTGAGTTAACAAGAGGGTAAATATAAAAGAATATTTCTTTCTTAAGTCAGTATTGCAAAACTTTGGGGGTTTTAAATATATGTAGAAATAGATCAAAAATGAGAACACAAAAACATTCCAGAAATGGAACTTTGCATGTAGGCAAATTTAATTTTGACAAACCATTGTTTATCAGTGAGGAAAAGAGGTAATATTCATGAAATGGTGCTGAGAAAATTGTTTTTCCTTGTGGAAAACAATTAAATTAGATCCCTACCTCACATAATTAACAAAAGACAATTCCAGGGAGAGTAAAAGCTTAAATGCAAAAAACAAAGCTTTAAAACTTGTAGAAGGAAATATAAAAGAATATTTTTGTGTCCTTAGATAAGGAAGGCTTTCTTAAATGGACACAACAAATGTTCAAGAAAAAAGAACAAAAAAGTTTGATAAATTCACTTATATTCAATTTAATGCTTTTTGTTCCTAAAAGAATGAGCTAAAAAAAAAAAGGCACACACTGAAAGGAAATATTTGCAACACACAATCATCAATAGAATGGCATCCAGAAATATAAAGCACTACAAATTAATTAGAAGACTATAACAGAAAAAAAATGGCAAAAGAATATGAATAGCCATCCCCTAAAAAAGAAAGGATAAATCATGATAAATATGAAAAGATGTTTATTAATAGTAAGGGAAGTGCAAAATAAAACTATTGTATACCTACTAGATTGCTGAAATATATGTCTGATAATATCAACTGCTGGTTTGTATACAGAACAACAATAGTATTTCATGCACTACTTGTGGACATGTATATTTTTTAAAAGAACTTGGAAAAACAAATTGGCATTATTTTAAGGTTGAGCATGCTAACACTCCCTGACTCAGAAATTTTCTCCTAAGTATGTACCTTGAAAAGATATCTTACACGTGTGTACACTAGGGACATGCAGAGCATTATTGTAGGAGCAAAAGTTTTATAAAGAAACCCTGTTAAGAATTGAATTGCATCCCTCAAAAATATATCTTGACGTTCTTCTCCTGCTACCTCAGAAAGTGACCTATTTGGAAAAAGGTCATTAAAAATGGAATTAGACAAGTTAAAAATGAGGCCAAACTGGAGTAGAGTGGGCCCTTAATTCAATGACTGGTATCCTTATAAGAGGAAATTTGGATACAAAGAGAAAGAGAGGGTAGAATGCCATGTAATGACTGAGGTTTAGATTGCCAGCAAGCTACTTTCCAGAAGCCAGGAAAGAGGCGTGGAGTACTCATCCCTGAAGATTTCAGAGGCAGCATGGCCCTGCCAATACCTTGATTTCAGACTTCTAGCCTCCAGAACTGTAAGACAATAAATTTCTGTTCTTCAGGCCATCCAGTATATGGTACTTTGTTATAGCTGCCCTAGGAAACCAAGAGATATGCAAACAATTCATTGTGTGATTTCACAATTCATTCACACAATGGAATATTGCACAAGAGTATAAATGAATAAATGATAGGTAGAAGCATCAACTTGTTTGACTCTAAATATATACTGTTATGTGGGAAAAGGAAAATTGCATAATAATACATAGCATAGGATTCCATTTATACAAAGTTCAGAAACAAACAAAATTAAATCATATTTCATGATGAATTACATGCACATGTGGCAAACATAATTAAAAACTAGGAACTACTTTTTATTTTATATATAACAGTTTTATTGAGATATAATTCAAACACTATACAATTCACCCATTTGAAGTGTATAATAAAATAGCTTTTAGTATATTCACAGATTCATGAAATTCTCAACCCAATCAATTTTAGAACATTTTTCATCACCCCCAATAGAGCCCATATCCTTTACCAGTCATTGCCAAACCGAACCCCCCACCCAACTACCAGGCAACCACTGCTCTACTTTCTGTCTCTACAAATTTGTCTGTTCTGGACATTTCCTATAAATGGGATTGTGCAATATGTTGTCCTTTCACCAGGTTTCCTTCACTTAGCATAATGTTTTCAAGGTTCATCCATATTGTAGCTTGAATTTCTATTCATTTATTTTTATTGCTGATTAATATTCTATTGTATGGTTATGCCACATTTTATTCGTCCATTCATTTAAGCATTTCCACTTTTGACTCTTATGAATAATGCTGCTATGATTTTTCATGCACAAATTTTTTGCATGGATACATGGTTTCATTTCTCTTGGATGAAACTGCTCTGTGAGGGGGACTGCTGGGTTATATGGTAACTCCATGTTTAACTATTTCAGGAAATGCCATACTGTTTTCCAAAGATGCTGCACCATTTTACATTCTCACCGGGATTATGAGAGTTTTCAAATTTCTCCACATGTTCACCAAAACATGTTATCTGTTTTTTCATCATTACCAACCTAGTGGATGTAAACTGGTACCTCGTTGTAATTTTGATTTTCAATACCATTAGGGCTAATGATTTTAAGCCATTTTAAATGTGATTATTGGTCATTTGTATATCTTCCTTGAAGAAATAAATATTGATTTGAATCTTTTACCTATTTTACTTTAGTTTTTTTCTCTTTTAATTATTCAAGTGTAAGAGCTTATTATACATTCTAGATATGAGTCCCTTATGGGATATATAATTTTCAAATAATTTCCCCTATTCTGTTTATCTCTTCTACCTGAACTCTTAAAAACTATATATATATACACACACACATGTATGTTTTCACATGGAGAAGAGCCTAGAAGGATGAATTTAACTTTCTGTAGGTGCTTCATCATTAAAAGACTAAACCTAGGGAAAATTTTGCCTTCTCAACAACCTTCTTGAATTCATTTTTGACCTCCATGTTTCTCAGGCTGTAGATCAGAGGGTTCAGCATGGGAATGACCACAGGATAGAATATCGATGCCATTTTGTCTGTCCATTTTCTTAGTTTGGAACTTGGCTGTAAGTACATGAAAATGCCTGCTCCATAGAAGATGGAGACTGCAGTGAGATGGGGAGTACAGGTGGAAAAAGCCTTCTGGCATCCTTCATATGAGTGCATCCTCATATGAAGAGCAAGATGACCAGGATTGAAAAAAGAGCATTGACACTCACCAAAAATAATAAAATCACCCCATTGGTACAACTATCATAGCATGAGAGAGCCAGAAGAGGAGGAGTATCATAGAAAAAGTAATTGACCACATTGAACCAACATAAAGAGAGACTGAGTATGTCCCGGGTGAGAATGGAAGTTTTTGGGAAACCACAGACAGAATCCTGTGGCCAGACAAGCACATACACCTCTTGTCATGGTGGTGGTGTAATGAAGGAGTTTACTGCATAGTGGAAATAAAACATTTAGTTGGAAATTTTCCACAGTGATAAAGCTTGCAAAGAAGAAGAACTTGGTGGCACAAGAATTGAAGAAAATAATTTTGTCTCCTTTGAGGAACCCTGACATCACCTTGGGAGTGACAGGTGAGAAGTAATCAAAGTCCACCAGAGAAAGGTTACTGAGGAAAAAGTACATAGGACTGTGGAGATTAGAGTCCACAAGGATTAACATGATTATCGCCATATTCCCAACCACAGTGATGAGACAGATGAGAAAAAAGATTATGAAGAATGGAATCTGCAGTTCTGTGTCATCAGTTAATTTTAAAAGAATGAACTCATCATCTCTATGCTAGGGTCATTTGGAAATTAGGTGGCTGGCCTGAAACAATGAGAAGAACAGGATCAGAATGATAAAGAAGAGAAGATTCTACTGAGACCAATAAGCTTATACACTCTATATTTCAGGATTGTAGTAACTTGTTTCCAGGATTTTTAAAATCAAAATCATGACAATGATGACAATGCATTTTTTAAGTTTATTGATAGATCATAGAGCATCCCAGGTATAAGGATTTTGGAGTTAATGTATCCCAGTCTCCTAACTTCATAGATGATGGAACCAAATTAGCAAAAAGGAAAGTGATTTATGCAAAATCACAAACTAACTACTGGGATTATCAGACTCCCAGTTCAGATCTTCCAACTCCACAACAAAATATTCTTTCCATTAAAGTAGATTAGCATAGTTAAACTGATGTAAAATTGAATTCAATTCCCTTCAACTCATATTTCTTTGACATTTCCATTGTGTAGAGAACATTGTTAAATGATAGTGAAAGACAATTAAAAAAAACATGTTTCTAGCCTAAAACATGTCTCTTTATATATATTTCTAGTATAATAGAGTACACAAAATGTGTGTTTTAGTACACAGTGGGAAAACAGTAAATTCACATACAAGTAATAAAGACATTGAGAAAATATCAGTTAAAAGCATGGTTCAAGGTCGGGGACATCTGCATATGATTCAGGTTCCACAGTCTACTAAATGGATAACTTTAGATAAATTTAAGCCCCAAGGTAACTACAAATAAAATATTGGAGAATGTACAAGTTGATAGAGACAGAAATTAGAGTACAGGTTGCCAGGGGTGGAGGGCATGGATAATGAGGAGTTAATACAAAATGGATGTAAGGCTTCTGTTTATGGAGATAAAAATATTCTAATCCACCATCTTGATTGGATATTTCAAGTATCCCATCAATAATTAATAGGACAAGTAGAACAAAAAAAAAAGTGAAGATGAATAGTTTTTGAGCAACAAGTTTAAATAAACTCAAACTGACACATAGAGAACACTTTCAAAAAAACCTCATAATGCAAACCTTTTTAAAGGTCATATGGAATATTTACCAATCTAGACCACATGCAAGGCCATAAACCAATTCTCAACAACTTTCAAAGTGTTTATAGAATGTTTCTGACCATAATGTAATTAAGCTAGAAAGCAGTAACAACAACACAATTTAAAAATATCACACCCATTGGAAATTTAGGAATGTGCTTTTAAATAACTCAAGGATCAACAAATAAATTACAATTGGAATTTAAAATATTTTCACTGAATACTCATGAATATACAACATAAAAATACTTGACCAATTTTTCTAAAGCTGTGCTTAGGGGGGAAATTCTTAGAAAAGAATAAAGACTGGAAATCAATTATTTAGGCATCCATTTAAGGAAGATAAATAAGTAGAGAAAATTAAATGATAGCTCATAGAAGGAAGGGAATAGTAAAAATTAAATTAGAAATTAATGAAATAGAAAACAAATATATAAATGCTAAAAAATCAAAGACAATCATATGGCATTTTGAAAAGATTAATTAAGCTGTTAAATCCCTAATAAAACTGATCATGAAATAGAAAAACACAAATAAGCAATTTGTGGAATTCAAATTGTTGAATTCAATCTTAAGAATTAAAAAATTAGGTCACTACAGATTTTAAAAACACTAAGAATCTAATAAGAGACTATTAAACATTCAAAACCCATAAATTTGAATATGTGTATGAAATTAACAAATTCCTACAAGAAAGCTTATCAAAAATAGCACAAGAATCAAGAAAAATTTAGTAATCCTCTATTAGGAAACTTAGATCCATAATTTAAAAGTCTTTCCTCAAACAAACAAACAAACAACAACAAAAAAACAACCTTGAGATGCATATGGCTTTAAGAGTGAAAACTTCCAGTTATTTAATGTGGAAATAACACCAACTTTACTGAGACTTGCAGAAAGTAGAAAAAGAAGAAGACTTCCCAAGCCATTTTATGAGGTCAGCATAATGCTTATAGTCTAATAGAATTTAAAGATAAAATATTAGCATTAATAAATGAATTTAATAATGTCAGTGGATACAGAATCAATATATAAAAAGTAATTGTATTTCTCATTACTAACAACAATTAGAAAGTGAAGTTCAAGAAAAATATCTCACAATAATATTAAAATTATGAAATATCTAAAATAAATCTAAACAAAAATACAGTATGAGACCTCTGCACAGAAAACTATAACTGAGAAAAAAATAAAAAGAACATAAGTAAATGGAAGGATATACCATATTCAGGGATCAAAGAACTCAATATTGTAAAAAAAT
>JAQZBX010023559.1:0-30749 GCA_029593785.1 Cabassous unicinctus | reverse complement strand
GCCATTTTCCATCAGAATATACCATGCAGAACTGGGTGGGAGAGAGAGTGGTCTGTGATGTGAACTGTGGTCTATGCTCGGTGGCAAGGCCCCAGGATGTGTATATCCATTGCGGGTGTAGTACCACACGGATGGGGAATGGTTCTGTGGGGTGTTTTTGGGGGTGTGGGCGGTGGGGAGCATGGGAATCCCTGTAGTTTCTAAGTAATATTTGGGTAATCTAGGCACTTTTATAAAATGTATATATATATATAACAAATAACATTTATGTAAACAAATGCACATATATGCATATATATTTATATATCATTTTACAAATAAAAAAAAATAAAAAAAATAAACCATTACAATCAACCACTTAAAAAAAAAATTATAGTTAGAAACCAAAGAAATTTACTTTATCCATTTATGTTTTGTCTTACATGCCTCATTCTGTTCTTGAAAACTAGTCATTTCACTTTAGGATAGATATACATTTCCTTCTTTAACTTAATTTCTTTAAGCATGAACTTAAAATTTTTATCTTAGTGATTGAATACATATAATTTTAATTTATTTTATTAGTATCCTGTCACTAGGGAGATTACACCCAAGCTAAATAAAATTGAAACCATTATTGTTTATGCAAAAATCTTCTTTTAACTTCCATCACAGTATGCTAAAACCTCTTTCTTTTAATAAAATTTTAAAACTGTGGATAACCTCAAAAGCATACTGGCTGTGGGTTTCTGGAACAGTTACAACTGTTTAATTTGTTTTAATAATTTAGAAAATATCTTTCCATATCTTGGAAGGACATTTTCTTTACTTACTGAAATTTGGTAAGTGGAATATTTACTACCCTCATTTTAAAGCTTTTAAAAGGTTTAAATTGGGGAATTACAGACAAACTATGATTCTTAATTCCCTGGCTGAGAAGATAAAGTTTTAAATTAAGCTTTGATTCCCCTATCTTATCACACTTATACCTTGCTTACAAAAAAATAACATTGAAAAAGCAATACTAAAAATAAATTCTCTTATTTCAAACCTCAGAGAATTTAATATATGCCTGATATAAGGAAGCAGACAAAAATCCAGCTGCCACTGCATCTCATAAACAAGGAAAGAAAAGTGAAATGTATGAGAGTTCAAAACAAGTAAGAGATAAGAGAATATACAGGTATTAATTTGAGAAGGTAATTCATTGGTTCGAATAAATAAAAAAAAGTCAAATGCATATAAACTAAGAACAACAAAAAAAGAAACTGAAAATTTAAAGGTAACAATTGTTAAAAGCATGAAATTATATCCGTATTATATCTATTTATCTACACACAGATATGTAACATAGATATACCAGACATTGTGGAAAAAACTAAAAATTTCATCAAGAGATTTAAAAAATCTAAAATCATGGACAGTTAGGCCCTATTTATGGATTGGAAGACAATATTATAAAGATGTCAGTTATAGTTATATTTATTTATTTATTTATTTATTTATTTATTTATTAAGTGGCACTTGAATAAAAATCACAAGAGCTTTTCTCTGGAGAAATTAAAAATTTGTCCCTAAAAATCATGTGACTCTCAACTAGCATTATACTACTCAGGAGGACAAAGAGAGATTTCTTTAAGAGACAATTCTTGTCGTAAAAATTTATTAAGTAATCATTACAGCATGAGACAAAAACAGATAAGTAAATAATGCAACAGAAAAAAGTATACATGGAAGTAATAAAAACTGGCATATAAAGAAAGGATTGGAGAATAGCATGTATGTTTCAGTAAAGTTATCAGAACTATGGGGTTACATAATTATTGAAATTTTTTCCTCTGTAACAGCCAGCACAAAATATAGATGGGGATAGAATATGTGGCAAAAAATACTATAGTAATTTGTAAATTGTCTTCAAGACTTTAAAGTAGGAAATAATTAATCGGATTGAGGTGGAGGAGAAGGAGAACAATGAAAAGGAGGAACAGGAAGAGGAAAAGATACAAAATTATATATATAATATTTATCAGTGAAAACTCATATTTCATTCCTGATATTGTAAATGTGTTTACATTATCTTCTATTTCTGATAAATCTAGGTAGAAGTTAATCAATATATTTGATATTTTCAAAGAAAATTTTCTTTTATTTTGTCACCTTTTCCTATGTTTTTTCTATTTCCCATAGCCTTGCTTTCTCCTCTTTACCTTTAACATATTCTTCCTTCAGAGTGGAGTATCACTATGCTTTTCTTTTCCTGGTTACTGGAAATGTTGGTCATTATCTTTGTACCTTTATCCTTTTCTGTATTTAACACTTACAATTTTAAAACTTTCTCCAAGCAGTGCTTTACCTTTATTCCACCAAATTTTATATATCATAATTTCATTAAAATTCAATTGAATATATATTCAAAATTTTCTTCTGATTTTTTAAATTACAGACTGTAAAAATGTGTCTTTTAAAATATCCAAAATTAGTGTTATATCTAATTTAATTCTATTGTGGTCAGAGAACATACTCTCAGTAATTAAGTAATAAATTCATGAAGACTTGCTTAATGATTCAGTATGTCATTCATCTAGGTATATTTTCAAGGGAAATGGTAATTAAAGTACAATGATATTTCTTTAAACACCTCTAAAATTTCTAAATTATCAAGTCTGGCAACAATAAAGGATTATTATAAGACTGCTCAACCTAATCACTCATGAATTTTATGGTAAAGTGAAATATTATAAATGTTTTGCAAATGACAACCAGTTTCCTATAAAACTAATCATAGTCAATCCTATTAACCTGAAAGCTCACTGTTCCTTATTTACCAAAATGAAGGAAAACTTATATTCAAAGAAACTTCTGCAAGAATGTCACACAACTTTATTCATAATAACTAAAATTTGGGCATGACACATGTGCTGATCAAAGGAAAATTGATAAGCAAGTTGTGACTGTTTAACAAATATAATATTACTCCAATTTTAAAGGAACACAATACTGGTACACCCAACTACATGGATGAATCTCAAAAACATTCAAGTTTTAAAAAAGATCCTTGAATAATAATATTTACCATTGCACGATATAAATTATGTCAAGGTTTGGAACAGTAAATATGAACATATGATTAAATAAATGCTTAAATATATAGAATAACAGTTGCCTATTGGAAGGGGATGACAAAATACTGGTATATTAGGAAGAGAAAAGGAAAATTTCTGGGTTTATGATAGTATGCCATAACTTTTTAAAAAAATTTTATTGAAGTATATCATTCATACATGAACATACATAAACAATACGTGTATAGTAAAAGTTTTGAACTTACATAACAAACGTGCATAACATCCTACAAGGGTCCCTTATATCATCCTACCAACACCTCTATATTTTAGGAAATATTTGTTACAAATTATGAAATAATATTGTCAAAATATTACTACTAATTATAGATCTTATCTTACATTTGGTGTATATTCCCCCACCCCACTCTATCATTATTTTTTATTATAATTTTTTGCAGATGTTGTAACCTTACAAAACAATCGTGCACTTGTGTAGAATTCCCAGACAACACGCCTTCACCAACACAGCACACTGTAGTGGAATATTTGTTATAGTTTATGAGGTAAAATCATCAGAATATTGCCACTAATCATGGTCCGTAGCAAATATTTGGCACACTTTTTCCATACTCCCCCCAATACCAACAGAGTACATCTTTGGCATAAATGCAAGAATATTACAGTATTCCTGTTAACCATAGTCCATAACTTACATCAATATTATTTTTCCCATGCTTCTCTACATTCTTAGTACCCTGCAATAGTGATGTACATCTGCTCTAGCACACAGAAGGACACTTTTGCATCTGTACCATCAACCACAATTCTCACCCACCTCTGGGTTCACTGTGTAATTCAGTCCCTAGATTATTTTCTGGCTTTCTTTCATTTGAAATTTACATTGTGATTCAAGGCCTTCATTAAGAAGGTGAAAAGGCAGACCCCTAAATGGGAGAAAATATTTGAAAATGACAAATCTAATAAGAGTTTGATTTCCATTTATATAAGATCATACTACTCAACAACAAAACAGCAAGCAATCCAATTTAAAAATGGGACAAAGATTTAAATAGACATAGCTCCAAAGAAGAAATACAAATGGACAAATAGCACATGAAAAAATTTCCTTATCATTAGTTTTTAGGGAAATGCAAATCAAAATGACAATGACTTATCATCTCACACTGCATAGAATGAACATTATGTATATAAAAAAACAGAAAACAATAAGTGCTGGAGAGGATGTGGAGAAGTAGGAACACACCTTCACTGTTGGTGGGATTGTAAAATGGGGAAGCTTCTGTGGTAGACAGTTTGGTGATTCTTCAGGAATATAAATATAGAGCTGCCATATGATGTAGCAATTCCTCTACTAGGAATATATCCAGAAGAACTGAAAACTGTGACACAAACAGACATCTGTACACTGATGTTCATAGTGGCATTGCTCACAACTGCCAAAAGATAGAAACAGCCTAAGAGTCCATCAACCAATAAATGGATAAACAAATCTGGTATATACATATGCTAGAATACTATGTTGCAGTAAGAAGAAATGAAATTAGGTTACATATGATAACATGACTGAATCTTTAAGACATTATGTCATAACTTTTTACTGGTTTGTGCTACAGTGGTTTCATATTTTTTGAATTTCATTGAATTATATGCATTTAATTATCATGTTTTCAATAGTTTGTAAATTATGCCAAATGCAAAAAGTACCCCACTCAAAAAATTAACCTCATTTTATTACTTACATCCTGAAGTGATTATGGGTGAAGATTACTAAAGCTTGCAGTTAACTTTGATGTGCAAAGAAATTAAAAAATAAAAGCATTGTTTTTATGGAAAGCATAATGAATAGATGAAATGATATTATATATAATAAAATAATTATAACAAAATCCTCAAGTACAATGTTTAAGATAAAATCAATATATTTATCTTTACTGTATGTGTAACTGTTTATTGAAATGAGATTTACAATTTATAAAAATAATATTTTAAGGAAATATGTGATGTCCACTGCATGTTTATAAAATAATTTCTGTAGTTTTCAAATGGATAAACAGCAAATTCCTTATAACATTTTAAAGTTAAAATTTGAGAATTCTATGTAACAAAACATGCAGAATGAATCAAAATTTCTCCTCAGAAACATGTAAGATTTTAAAATATTTTCTTCAGTGTTATCTTAAACCAAGGGAAGAAAAAACTTTTAAAGAAAAATGTATTTTAAGGGAAAAGGAACATAAATTTGAATGAATGCATTCTTTACTGCCTCAGTAATAAAAGTCATTAAATAAGTTTTCTTTTAAAATTATATAAGCATTTACCAAATTAGCCACTTGAAAATGTCATTTGAAAATGCTGGACAATGCAATTACCCAATAAATAAGTGAGATGGTTATATAAGAAAATTGAGAAAACATTTCCTTTTTCAGAAATTTGCCATGAAATTAGAATATTCTAAAACATTTTTGATAGCAGAGAGATGGACATCTATTCAAATAATCTTCTTATCCAAAAATATTTATTCACTAATTACTTAGTAAAATCCATGACAATATTTCTGAATTAGAGGAAACTATGAATTGAGTGAATAAACATAAAACAACAGTATCTAAGTATGAATAATTTAATTTAAATATATGCATAATGATCACACAAATAGTTACAAAATTAGCTATGTCTATTTATTATATGTCTTTCTAATTTTATATAAACTTGTGATTAGAGTGGAAAAATTACCTATGGGGTTCTGCATGCTTATCATTTATTTGTTTTATGTTGTATTACTGATTTTAAAATTAAAAAAATTTCAGACTTTACAAACTTGATGCTTAAAAAATATCAAATGCATGAGAGAAATTTTTGTGGAAATAAGTTTTGGAACTAAAGACACAAAAAGGTAACTATTTAGAAAATAGAATATAATAGAGACCTGACAAAGAAACTGAATTAGGATTGTCAATATCTGGTAAAAATGAGAAAATATGAAGTGGGGATGATTAGTACAAATGAATATGAACTTTATATTTGTAAAAAGCATATGATTTTTTTTCATTTAAATGTAAAACAAAACAAAATAAAAAAAATTATTTAGGCAAATATAAATCAAATACAAGGATCAAAAAGTCAGAAATGTCAGGTGTTACATTCCTATATTCCCACTTGCCTGGTCTTAGGACACTACATAAATGATGTGACTATGAGAAATCCACATCAAAAGACAAGTGAAGTGAGGAACTAGCATGAGATGCAAACAGAAGTCATATCATGAAACGAACGGTCTATGACAATTTGAGATTATTTTATGAATTCCAAAAGAGAAAGATTACATTTTTAAACTGGTCTATTCCTATGGCTATGATATGATTTGATTGCATTAAATTTGGTTGAGGGCCCTTTGATTAGATTATTTGATAAGATCACTTAGAGCTTTTGGTTGCGCTATGTCATTTGTCAGTGAGGCATGACTCAGGTTGAGTCACCACCCTCTTGCTGCTTCTGATATAGAAGTATACAAAGAGGAGGGAGTGGATGCAGTTAAGTGCTTGAGTGCCTGCTTCCCATTTATGAGGTACTAGGTTCAATCCCTGATACCTCTTAAAAAATCATATACAGAGAGAGAAAGAGGAAAAGAAAGCCACAATATTTGATCCTGCCATTTGAGAGTGAACTAGGGGATCACTTAAGCACAAAACCCCAAGAGGTAGGGCCCAGAGAGCAGCTCATGAGGAGAAAATCCCTGCTATCTGCCTGATAGCTTACAGATACACTAGGAAAGAAAGTGAAACAACCAAGAATGATACAGGAGGCTTGCGAAGAAACAAGCCCTATGCCTTTGTTGCCCTCAGCTGAGCTCAAACTTTGCAGAGACCAGTGGCCATCTTGTTTCAATACATGGCAGGTCACTTTGGTGAGAAATCATCTTTAATGATGTCTCAGTGTATACTTTTCATGGCCTTGGAACTGTAAGATTTTAACCCAAATAAACCCACTTTGTAAAAGCCAAACTATTTCTGGTACTTTGCATTGGCAACATTTTGGCAAACTAACACACAGTCTAAGTTAGAAAATTTCTATATGAAGCTGTGTGTAGAGGATTTCTGGAAAAATATAAATGATAAAATACATTATTTCATGAAATTAGGTATTTTAAAAATAAATTAATGTGTAACTAAATTTCTACAAAAATTTCAGAGTGATATATAGTTTTATATATATATATGTGTGTGTATATATATAGATATGTTTTACCAAGTTGTATTTGTCTACAAAAACATGTGGTTTAACATTAGAAAATTTAAAGTAGTAATTCATGACAATAAAAGAGTTTATGGGAGATGCATCATAGAATCATGCTTTTTTTTCAGAAATCATTTCTGTTCCTAAAATAATAATTCATGATAAAAAATTTTAGGAAAGAATATACTGACACAGAAAAAGTAACTATTCAAAGGATACTTTCTTAGGTCAAACCTCATAACTTAAAATATGTATGATAGAAACATCTCTTCATAGGGAGCCAGAAAAATAAGGCCACTCTCAACAACAACTTCATTAGGTAGCATAGTGAAGTAAGAAAAAGAAAATAAAAAATCTATGAATGGAAATGAAGAAATAACACCTTCATTCACAACACACATAATTTTGATTGAGAAAATTAATAAAAAAGCAATTTATGCAAAAATAATGAGAATCTTATTTGAATCATTTTTAAGTCAATTGGATTTTACATACCAATAAAGAAATATGAAAAACTTTTAAAGTAGAAACAATATATAGACATGAGATATTTAAAAGAAACAATTCTCAATAGAGGGAAATATAGTAGTAGCAGACATATTGACATACCTTGTAAAAATAAAGGTTTCATTGAGTGCTCTGAAATAACTGAATTAATGGAGAGAAAGATCATGTATGTGATTTGGAAAACTCGATATCATAAGAATGTCAATTATATTCTTTGGTTGAATAACACCAGAAGAATAACTTCTACAGCTTTTCTACTGTAGAAATTGACAAGTTGGCCTTAGAACTCATGTTAAATCCAAAGAGCATAATCACTCTTAGGGACTAAAAAATAGAAGGATTTCCTTAACAGATATCAAGTCTTTCTATAAAATAATAGGAAGTAAACATAGTGGCATAAGGGCAAATAATGACAAGTAAAGATGCAGCAGAGCAGTGGGTATATATATATGAACATTCAATAGACGTCAGATGAAGCAAGGAATTGCAGTGGGAAGGACATTCCTCTTACTCAGATGTAGCAGTTTGATATTAATTATGAATTTCAAAAATAGATATTGGATTATGTTTACAATGTGATCTATTCCACTGGGCATATTAGATTGTATTAACTTCAGAGGTTTCACTTTTACTTGATTAAATTATAATTAGGGCTTTGATTGACCTGCATCAGTAGGGACTCAAAGAGAAAATTCAGGGCAGAGGAGAGAGTTGGAATTTTGATGTTGGAATCCCAGGAAGTAAATAAACAGAGAAGCAGATACATGAGGAAAGAGAGAAGGCTCCATTAGACATGGCAGAGGATCTGGGAATGGAGACAAGCCATTCACCTGAGAGTTTAAAGATGGCCTTATGAAGAGAGCAGAGCAGCTGAGCTTTGAGAGAAATAAGCCCCAAGAAAGAGACAAGATTTATGCCAATCTAGGGCTGAGACTGGAAGAAGCTGGGACCACAGAGCCTTAAGAGGAAGAGGAAGGCTGAACCCTCACAGACATCACCCTCCATCCTGCTCAACACATGGCAAGTGATTTTGGGTGAGAAAGTACCTCATATGATATCTTGAGTTGGACTATTTAGGGTCTGGTAGCTGTAAGATTCTACTCCAAATAAATACCCTTTATAAAACCCAACAGATTTTTGGTACTTTGCATCAGCACCCCTTTGGCTGACTAGTACAGAAATTGGTACCAGAGAGTGAGGTCATGCTTTTACAGTTACCAAAATGTTGGAACAGTTTTATAAATTGGTAAGGGGTATTTTTTGGAAGAATTGTGGGATACTTGATAGAAATGCCTAGATTGCTTTGAAGAGACGGTTGGTAGGAATATGGGTGCTAAAGAGACTTTTTATTAGGCCTTAGAATTAAATGATGAAACTATTATTGGAAACTAGAGGAAAGGCAATCCATGTTTTAAAGTTGCAGAGAATGTAGCAAGATAAACTACTGATGTTTTATGAAAGACAGAATTTGAAAAATGTGAGAATGGCCATTTAGCTGAAGAACTTTTGAAAGTAAATTCAGAGAATGTGGCTTGTATTCTTCTTGCAACTTATAATAAAATCCTAGATGAGAGACATAAGCTGAGAACTGAATTGTTGGGCACAATGAAAACAAAAATAGATTCTGGAAATTCCAAGTCTGAAAATATAAATTTTCCCCAAAATTAATTGACATTAAATTCACTTGCATGTATGGAGTATGGGTGCAGAAATAAAGAAGTCTATGCAACTGAATAAAGTACACAGCTTCAGAAAAGCTCATTTAGGAAAGCAATATATAAAAAAGGTGTTATATGGTAGTATAAGTACTTTCAGTTAATGATGATTGGGCAGTTGGATATTCATTATCAATAAAATGAAATTTCACTCCTGTCTTTAATCCTGCAAAAATGATGTAATATAAGGATAACACACAAAAGTCAAAACTTTACTGGCTTAGTTACTAACATTGGATATCTTCAGCATAGCAGCCTAAGTAAGTATCTCTCATTTAAGAAGTAAAACACAGACTACAATGGAAAAGATTGGTCATATTTCAATTGAGAATATTTCTCAAAGGATTTAGAAAAACAAAATTTTATGTAACAAACTGGGGAAATGTACATTTCACAAAAAAATATAGACAAGAATATCATTGAAGATAATTCCAGATTTACTTTAAAGTATGTTAAAACTTAAACACACACATATATTCAAACTAAACTCATTAGAAGCATTTGAAATATCTGACATATAAATTATTAATGAGGATTTTGAGCAAAAATAACTCTCAAACACAAATGATGGTGTATTATTTGGTACAGTTTAGAATATAGTATCGCATATCAGTTGTGTCAAGCTATGCTATATTTTAGTGAACCACAATATTCAGTACTACTTATTTATATGACTTTCTATTTTCTGTTAGCTATAGCTCTTCCTTCACTTTGGAATTCAAGCTGAACCATCAATCCATATGTCAAATAGAAAACAGATCATGGAAAAGCATATTCCACATTAATCTACATTCTTCCATTAATCTACATTCTTCTTTCCTTTGTCCATTAATGTTAATAAACCTTCTACATGATCAGGCTTTAACATTGATGGGATGCAGGAATACTCTCTTCTAATGGGGGAGCATTAATATGTTAATAATAATTCAATTTTCCTCAAGCACATTCTATTAAAATTAAATATTTGAACAGGCAACATAAATGGGCATGAATGGTGGTTACCTTTAAAGAAAGGGGAATATTATTATTCACTAGGGAATTTTGTGTTTCCTACTCTGAAAAAATTAATCTCCAAATTTTCTTGTTCTAGCAGGTTGTGTAGGAGCTTTGTTTCTAACCTTGGACACAGAGAACAACTAAATCAGAAGCCACATCTGTAAGAAATTAATGTAAGGGAAGAGTTGAAATAAATGGATTTTAGGACAAGTTAAATGTTCTTGAAAAAGCAGCAGTAGGACCTGAGTAACTTTGTGGACCAAAGGGCTGGAATCTCACCAATTTCCATCCAACTGTTTATTTATTCAATTTTATATAAGGATCTCAATTTTTATCAAAGAAATATTCATTTATCTTTTATCCTGATGAAAAAGCCATCAAAATAATAAAATGAAGACAATGAGATGGTACATATTTATTTAAATATATGCATTTTAGAAGATGTTCTATATATTATTCACAAGTAGTCCATATTTATTTATGTAAAAGTAACCCTATTTTCTGGCATAGCACATGCATCCCCAGAAGAATGCTGCGCTTTTGGAAGACAATGGCCACTGCCCTGTCTAACATCAAATTAGATCCCCTTTATAAAATATTTTACATGTTATATGTAGCCTTTTTTAATCTATGTTCCTGAATTCTGTAGAACAGAATATATATGACCTGGTGGAAGGCACTGTTGAATTGCATGATGGATGTGATATACAAAAGTGAGCAGGTTGGGGATTTTAGAAGATATTATGCATTTTTACCCAAGTGAAATTGGAAACTGAATATCTTAAGTCACTTTACCCCCACTATTGTGGCAGAATGGTCTTAGGAAAAAATGATTTTCAATATAATAAAGAGGTAGCTTCCCTTTATACCAGGGTTAATGGAGTCCAAATGACCCTTTAATTATTTGATGAGTGAAAAATGCACTACCTTCCCCCAAGTGTGGGACTTGACTCCTAGGGATGAGTTTTCTTGGCACAAGTGATTATTATCAAGCACCAACTAGTGATGCATCTGGAAAAAGACCTTCAACAAATGGGGGAAATATTGAAACTAAATGAGTTTATATGGTTAAGGAATTTCAAAGTGAGTTGGGAGGTCATTTGAATGGGAAATTTGAAGGACAATTTTATTACTGGTAGGAAAGCTAAAAAAATGTAATATGGGACTGTATAACAGTGAACTCTTACGTAAAACACAAATATGGATGATATTGCCTATATAGACTGTTTTTACAAAATATAAATAAAATAAACTAGAAAGAAGGAAACAGAATGACAGCTATGTATGGCAGGGGAAGCCTAGAGATATTGAAAGTTGATGAGTTTTGTTGGTTTGTTTATTTGGCTTTTGTTTATTATTATTATTATTATTATTACTGGAATAATGAATATGCTCTAAAAATGAATGAAGTGATGAATGCACAATTATGTGATTATACCAAATGTCATTGATTATTAAATTTGCTTGGATTTATGATTTATTAATAGGTATCAATAAAATTGAATTTAAAAAAACAAAATATTATACAAAACATTTTAATAATCTGTAAATCCTTCTCAGGAGAATGTATCAATTACATGTGAGTATCATCTTAAAATCTAAGATGCAGATATGCAGATCTTAGTGCCATATATGCAAAAAACAAAAAGATATACGGTAAAAAAATTGATATTTAAAACTAATAAGTTCAATTTACAATAAGAAATAAATAATTTCAATATATCAAATTGTTATATTAATTGAGAATTAGACCATATTTATGGAAATTAAACTCAATATTAAAAGATGTTATATATATATATTTATTACATGAAACCTGAATAAAAATCACAACAGGTTTTCTTCTGTACAAATTGAAAAGTTTGCCTAAAATTCATGTGAGACCTAAACCACATAAACAGTCCTTAGAAAAAGTTTAGAAGGATTTCTATTAACAGACATGAAATTTGTTATAAAATATTACTAAGTAAACATGGTATAGAAAAAAAAATTGTCAAGTAAAAAATGCACCAGAATAGAGACCTTATAGGAATAAAAAAAAGATAGAAATAGTATGATACTATAGTGGCAATATATGTATATTTCAGCAAATATTACCAGAATAATTTGTCTATATGTAGAGAAAAATTAAATTGTATTCCTATACCACAACCTATGCAAAAGGGAAAAATAAGTGGATTAAATAATTAAATGTAAACCAAAGGCTTTACTTTCCTGTGTTGATCAAGCAAGTACCATGAGATGGGTCAGGTTAAGCAAAGTGAATTTTTAAAAAATTTTTATGTTTTTTTTATTTTTAAGATAGTTAGATTGCATAAATATTACATTAAAAATATAGGGGATTCCCAAAAGCACTGCTCCCCACACCTCCCACATTTTCTCACATTAACATCCTTCATTAATATGGTACATTCATTGCAATTGATGAACACATTTTGGAGCATTGCCACTAAGCATGGATTATAGTTTACATTGTAGTTTAAACTTTCTCCCACCCAATTCTGTAGGTTATGGCAAGATATATAATGGCCTATATCTGTCATTGAAATGTCATTCAGGACAATTCCCAAATCCCAAAAATGTCCCCATATTACACCTGTTTTTTCCTTCTCCCTCCCCTCAAAACCTCCAGTGACCACAGCCTCTTCATCAGTGATATAATTTCTTCCATTGGCAGAATCACAATAAGTCTATAGTAGAATAGCAGTAAGTCTACTTTATTCCATAGTTTATTGTGCAATATGGAGAATTCTGGGATGGTGATTCCCACTCCAACCCTAATTGAGAGGGGACTTTGATACCACGTGGCTGATGGATGGGACTCTCTTGCTTAAAGTTGCAGGCTTTCTCAGTTCCTTGATATGGTGGTTGACTATAATCTCCTCCTTCTTAGCTGTTCTCATTGAGTCCAATTGATTGGAGAGTAGATGTTTCAATTCACTTGAGATTCAAAGACCAGCTGGTACATGGACAGCACAAAGATTTAAGTCTCTGGGGCATACACTTACCAACTCTTGTACTAATTATAGGTTCAAATAGAAGGGACAGTAGAGCCATGTGTAGGGAAACCACAAGTGAGTCCAACCCTGTCACACTGGGGAGCATAAATTCCAAAGTATGGCCCACTGGCAAGGCACCAGATTCCTGAGCTCTCTGCCTTGAATTTAGTGTCTGCATGTCTCCAGAGCCTTCACAAGCTCCACTATTTGGTGTAGTATTTAATTTGGCTGCCAATGAGATCCTGCTGAGGCAAGCACAAGGGAAAATCTGGAGTGACCTCCCAACTCACTTTGAAGTCTTTTAGACATATAAATGCATTTGTCTTTACCTTTCCGCCTTTTTGTTCAAGGTCTTTTTCCAGCTGCATTGCTAGTTGGTGATTGGTATTATTCCCTTGCTGCCAGGGAGGCTCATCCCTGGGAGTCATGCCCCACACTGAGGGAAAGATGTAAGCAAAGGGAATTTATTTGCTCATTGTTTTGAGTTTAAAAACATGTCCAAATGAAGATATCATCAATGCAATACTTTCTCTCTAAAGACTATGGAATTCTAGGGCTATCTTCTGGCAATCTTTGGTCCTTAGCTAGTACATGTCTTGGCACAGCACAGTGTTTCCTGATTTTTCCCTTCTCTTTCAGGTTCCATTGATGTTAAGCCTCTGGCTACTCTTTCTGGGAATTTCCCTCTCATATGAATTTCATTCTGCTTATAAAGGACTCCAGGAATAGGATTGACACATCCTCATTTAAGTGAGCCACTCATTAACCTCATAAAAAGGATCTACTTAAATGGGTTCACACAGATAAGGATGGATTAAGTGTTGGAACATGTTTTTCTGGGAGTAAAAACACCTCCAAACCACCACATAAACATTATAATATTTTCAAAGATATATTAAAAGGCTAATTTAGCAAAAAAATTTGTGGATTGAGTGGAAGCAAAAAAGGAAGTTTGAGGGAAAAAATAGAGACAATGAAAAGAAATGCAATGGAAATATATTTGTGAATTTGTGTTGAAATGAATTTCTTTCTTTAAAGCCAACAAAAGAACATAGAAATCCACATCATAAACAAAATTAAAATAAACATAATTTGTAAGGCCCAGAAAAGGATTTAAATGAAAGAGTGTATATATCTAATTTCACAAATGACAGAAGTCTGTGCCAATTGTTCTGAAGGAAAATAAAAATTATAACCATTATATTTCCACTAATCAATATGACACTTGCGGCCAATGGTATGAGTTGGCAATTGAGATACCCATATAACACCACTCATCACAGCTTCTCAAATGCTTATAAGAGGTAAGTCTCTGGTTGAGAGTGTTTTAGACACCTCAACAGAGTTTTAAGGATTTAAAAGTCAATGTGGTGATATTGCATATATGATTTTTTTTACAAAAATGAAATACTACTTCAAATTCAGTACATTAGAAAAATAAATCCAGATATACAAATTGTTGGTGACAATGTATAGCATGAAAATGCTGATACACTGCTGGAGTGTAAATATAGTCTGGAACACATGCTTTGCAAAATTACTTGACATTATGTCAGTCATTTAACACCAGATTAAGTTGCAATAACCAATAAATTTAAAGTCTTGGTGCTGAGAGAAACTTTTTTTCCCATGAATGACACATATTCTTTATGTGTTGACTATGGGTTTGCTGCCATATTTTTTACAAAATATAAATACACATAAACTAGAGAGAAGGAAACAATAGCAGATATGTATGGTAGGTGAAGCATAGAGAGATTGAGTAATGGGTTTTGTTTGTTTGGTTGTTTTTTCTTTCATTATTATTTTTATTATTACTGGAATAATGAAAATTCTCGAGAAATAATTTTAGTGCTGAATGCACAACTAAGTGATAATATTGAATATCATTGTACACTTTGGATGGATTTTTGCTTTATTAACATGTATCAATAAAACTGATTTTTTAAAAACAAAAAAGCACATTGGCAATGAAGATGACAAATTTTTAAATTGCAAACTTCAAGTGTAAACATAACTACAGAAGTCTGTAACATGCACATTGAAATCTCTTTGACATATATTTGATTTGAAATAATTAATTACATAGCTATTTAATCAGATGAAAACAAAATATCTTCTTTATCAAGCTTATAGGCTTGTGTTCCTTGTTTGTAAGAAATTATTATTATCTAGTAGATCTACCCTTTTTGGAATTACCTGTCAATGAACACCTTTATATTCATTTAACTATATGAGACTATATAAGAACAAACTTTCTTCAGATCTTTGAAGCATATGCTGTTGGCAAGGCTAATCCCAAGAATACATAGAGAAGTGACTTCTGGAAAATATCCAGAAGGAGGAAACTGAACAAAATTGAGAGCCTATGTCCTACTTAGTCCTACAAAAGCAGCTTAATTGCACAACATCATGAGTGATTTAACTTTTTGAAAACATTTTAATATAAAGCAAAAAAACTTGAAGGAAAGGTCCAGAAGTAGGCCAAGATTTTGAACACCTGCTTCCAATGTACAAGGTCCCAGGTTCAATTCCTGGTACCTCCTGAAACAAAGTCAATGCATTCAACTGGTTTTTCACATATATACTCAACATAGTTATAAATGAAAGGGATGAGCTGTAGGCTTCAAATTTGCAACTTAAGCACCACATGAAGGACATGAAGTTTCTATGTGTGCCCTGAAAGTAAATCTTATTTTGTGTAAACTTAGATTTGAAGTTTCTGAAAACCATACCTAGAGTCTCATTATGCAAGTGGCTGAATTACTTATAAACTAAATTCCCAACCATGCAAGGTGTCTGCTGTTAAAGTGAGGGCATTGACTGGAAAGGAATGGGATCCTGAAAATTGGAATGGGGATTTAGAGGTTGATAATGATGGCAGTGGGAACATTGAAACCTTTGATTCTGATAGGTGGTTGCCAAACAGATTTGTAGTGGTCTTCCTTGAGGAAAAACCCAAACAACCTCCATCTGGCCTTGAGGAAACAGCTTCCTAGCCTCCAGTCTGTCCTGAGACATCTGCCATATACAACCTCCACCTGAAGAGATTAGCCATACTCCACTTGATAAACCTATAACCCCTCTCCTGATGAAACAGCACTCACTCTTCTGTCTGATGATTTACCCTGCAATTATACTGAGGTAATTGGGTTTTCAAGACACTTCTGATTCTTCTCATCATGAATCCCCCACAACCACTCATTTCTTCAAGACCTATATCTAAAGTAAAGTTATAAAAGTTTCCTAAATGTGAGGTTCATACATGCCCCATGAGGAGGTGTGCTATACTCAAAAAAACTGCATGAATTTCCCAATTTATATAGACAAAAATCAGAGAAATATGTGTGGAAATGGATATTAAGGGCATGGGATAATGGTGGAAAGAAATAAAATTGGATGAAGCTGAATTTATTGATATCAGTAAACTAAGCAGAAATTGTGGTTTCAATGTTGTAGCTCCAGGGTTTAGAAAGGGCTCTAACAATTTGATCAGATTGAAACATGGACCAAAATGTGACTGGCATTACTTGAAATCAAATTGCTAGAACTGGCATAGCATAATGACAATGAGGGGATCCAAAAGATTAGATAAATTGTGGACTTTAAATGAACTTATAATGTAAGACCTACTTATCCTCCCCAGGAATGTCCAGAGGACACACCTTTCAGTAGAGTTATGAGGAATAAATTTGTGAGACTAAGTTGATCTTCCCTGAAGAGATCTGTGGTTGCTTTTCTCGGTAGGCCACATATTATTAAGAGAACGGCTGTCACTGAACTGAGATCCTTTAAATACACAGCTATGATTGGATCTTGGATCAGCATAAGTCAAGTGGTAGCTATTAATTGCCAAATACAAGGTGGGCATGGCTTTCCAAATGGACAGCAAATTCAAAGAAGCAGTCAAAATATTCTGGCACTCAGAGAACTATGGCATTGGCAAGTAGATCACAGGGAAGTAAAGGTAAAATAGATGGACAGTCTGCTAAATTCCTATTTGATCTGTATAGCAAAAGTGTTCTACAGCAACTGAACAAAAGTCAAATGAATTACAAAAACAAGAGTCATGGCTCATTAATTAATTCCCAGTCTTGAGACACTATACAGATGGATATTACCCTTAAATGAGGGGAAATCTGAGTAGCATTGGGGAAAGACCATATTATACTGCAAACAAATTCAAATTGTTAATATTCCTCCCAGTGTTTTCTAATGTGACTAACAGCCATTTACCAGGATAACTGCATTGGGGAAAATAAAATAATCAGATATTTTGGGGATTATTAGATAGTGGTTCCTAAGTGGCATTAATTCCAAGAGACTACCATCAATGGACTTACTGAATGTTAATCCACCATCATGGAATTCTATACAGCATTGCTGATTATCAAGGAATTGACTTTATAGCAAATGATGTGCAGGAATGGGCACAATCTTATGGAATTCACTCATCTTACCATGTTCCCCACCATCTTGAAGCAGTGGTTTGAGCAGGCAGCATGGCCTTGTGAAGACTAAATTATGGTGTCAACTAGGTGGTGACACATGGTAGGGCATGAGCAATATTTTCTAGGAGGTTGTGTATGTTCTAAATTAGCATCCACTCTAAATGCATTGTTTCTCCCACAGCCAGGATTCATTGGTCAGGGTAAAAAATATGGAAATGTGAGTGGCAACACTCACTATTACTCCTAGTCATCCACTGGAAAATTGTTGCATCCTGTCCCTGCAACATTAATCTCTGCTTGTCTACAGGTATTAGTTTGCAAAGGAGAAGTGCTTCCACCAGAAGATACAACTCCATTGTCCTGGAAGTTCAGACTGCCCCCTGGCCACTTTGTGCTCCCCATGCCACTGAATCAGCAGGCAAATAAGGGAATTACTGTATTGGCTGGGGTGATTGATCTTTATATCCAATGGTAAATAGAACTGCAACTAAACAATGGAGGTAAAGAAGAGTTTGCCTGGAATACAAGAGAACAACTAGGACATCTCTTAGTACTAACATGCCCTCTGAGAAGTCAATAGAAAACTGCAAAAACTCAATCCAGACTGGAATGCCAATGCCCCATAAACTTCATGAATGAAGGTTTTGATCACCCCACTAGGCAAAAACCATGACCAGCTGAAGTGCATGCTGAAGTGAATGGGAATATGGAATGGGTAGTGGGAGAAGGACATCATAAAAACAAACTATAGCCATATGACCAGTGCCAGAAATAAGGATTGTAATGTTTATGAATATCTCTTCTTTGTTTTGTTATGAGTATATTTCTATATGTACATAAAGCAAATATCTTTATTTTCTTCCCTATCTTATGCCTTTATCTTATGAAAAAAAATTGTATTAGTTTCATATTGTAGTATTTAGCTTTTATGATACCAATGTAAATGTCAATATCACCTAAAGACTTGCACCCTATTCTTGAGATATTTATTGTGTTTCTGGTTGTACACAGTACATTTGAGTATTGTTATGTGAAAATTATGTCTGTCATTGATTTTTATTTATAAATTAAGTCTGTTTATGTTTATGTGTATGGCTGTCAAGTTACAATGGCTGGCATGTGAAGGATAGGCTTATGTGTGAACATGGCTTGATGATGGTGTCTAGTTATTTGGACAAGGTTGAAGAAGTCTAATTGTTACTGTGAAGAGATTTAGTAGACTTAAAACATCATTAAGATAAATGCATCTATGGTGGATTAAATTTCCAAGAGATCTTTTTTCCAATCATTTGGTATTTTTAAAAAATATGCTGATTTCAGCTGTCAGAGAGAAAAGGTCCATCTCTACTTCAGTCAGTTGTCTTCTCCTGGGGAAATCATTGCAAACCTTCATCTCAGTTACCAGCTTGCAGTCTTGGATTTGTGTATGCCCACAGTCATGTGTGGTCATTTATCATGCAATCTTATAACATTTTTTTTAATATTTCCGGTCAGTTCCATTTCTTTAGAGAACCATGAACAATACACATGGTTACCCAAGGCTAATGAATATATTTCACTGGGTATTTAGTCCATCTATAATAATAAGTCTATCCAATAAAATTATACTATCTAATATGTTTTGAATATAAAGCATTAAGCCAGGACTATTTTCCCTAAACCATTAACTATGCTTTAAAAAGAAAAATATCTAATTAAAAATTCCACATCCAAATGCAATCATTACTAGGTGATTTTCTTTGAATTATTTCAATCATAGAGAATTTTTTGCTTTTTTTTAAAATTCAATCATGTATGTTAGATTGAATTACATACTTCAGGAAAAGCAAAAAATGTTCTAAATCTTAATCCATTCCTATGGGTGTGAGTCCATTGAAAACAAAACTGTATTACTCAGCATTATATAGGGAAACAGAGCAAGCAGGAGATAATTTTCGTTTATAAAATTTTCTCACATGAACATGGGGGTGTAGGAGACTGTTCCCAATAGGTTGGGGAGACTTAAGTCACCACCACATATCTCTGAGGGTGTTAGGATTAGTCCCCATAGATTTGGGAGACTCAGGTTGCCACCTCACATTTTTGAGGGGGTTTGGCCTCTTTGCCAATAATTAGGGAGAATGTTAGCAAAACTTCACTATACTCAGGGGTTTGAGACAGTTTCCCAGAGTTTGGGGAAAGTGTGACAATAATCTTAATGTTCTTGGAAGGTGAGGTCTGAATATTAGTCACCACCCAGATGCTTGATGTGGGTGGAACAGAGAAAATGGAACTTGGGCAAGCCTGTGAAGCAGGTGGATCCCTATGAGGCCCTGAGGAGAAGAAGAAACCATCATTTTAAGGATGACTATCAGACTTTGAAATCTAAAAGAGTATGTCCTGCAGGTTTTCAGATCTGTTGGGGACCCCAACACATGTTGCCCTCCCTGTCTCTCTATATGGTAATGCAAATGTTTTGCCTATGTCTATATCTCTTCTGGGTATTGGAAGCTGATAATTTTTTTAGAAAGTTTCACAGGTCTACAGTGAGCAGGAACTATTTTTTAGGAGGTATTGGGGATTGAAGCCAGGACCTTTTACATGGGAAGCAGGTGTTCAGAGACTGAACTACATTCAATCCCCCAGAGGGGACATTTGACCCAAGACAATCTATATTTCTATAATGGATTTTTATGGGGTTTTGTACATAGGATTGCTACAGAACCGATTTAAGGTTTTGGGAATATTGCAATGTTCTTTCTGGGATTCAGATGGTGGAGTGTGGCAATTTAAAACTATTTTATGAACCCCAAAAGAAGAAATATGATGTTTGTAAACTAATCTATTCTCTAGGTGTGATACCCTTTGATTGCATTAAATTCAGTTAATGGGTCTTTGATTTGATGACTTGATAAGATCCCTTTAGGGTTTTTATAAGAATACATCAAAGAGGGTTGAGTCACCACCCCCTTGATGGGTCTGATATAAACAGAAACACAGAGAGAGACATACTTAGACAGAGGGAAAGGGACCTGGCATATTTGATTCTGCAATGTGTGAGAGAGGACTGCAGGAAAAGAGAAGTCCCAAAGATGCTCATTGTGGCTGGGCCCACAGAGCAACACAAGAGTATATGGTGATCTTGGAGGAGAAGACAGACCTCCACAGAGTTCAGCAACCATCTTGCTTTTCCATATGCCCATACAACAAAATCAACAGTATCTGACTTTGCAGAGAAAGCACCTCTTATGGTGCCCTGATTTGGACTTTTAATGATCTTGGAACTGTAATCTTTTATCTCAAATAAATTCACTTTATAAAAGTCAACACATTTTGCATCAGCAACCCTTTGGCAAAGTAAAACAAGGAACATTTGTAGATATCTTTTTTTAGTTAAGTTGTGGCCATCTGAATCAGGATGGATTTTAATCCTATCACTGGAAAACTTAAAAAAGTAAAATTACAGTGAAGAACCATGAGCAAAAAATCAGGTGGGACTGGTGGAGAGGAAGGAGATGACATTGACATGTGACTGGAAATCCCAGTACCCACAAGGATTGTCAGTCCACCAAGACACTACTGACAGGTGGAAGAAAGAAGCAAGCCTTCCAGCCTTCAAAACTTAGACAATAAATGCCCATTAAGACAACCCATTGTGTGGCATTTGTTATAGTAGATGGGAAAATAATACAGCAGACTTTTTCCTAATAAATAGATGTTAAATTTATTAAAGTTCATGTGCTGTCACTGCAATAAAAAAACAAGTCCCATGCAAAAGAATAAAAGACACACCTTCTGACCTGCTCTTACAAGAAATTTTAATATATGACAGAGGTCATATGTGTGGTAGTACAATAGCAATAATATGTACTTTTGTGTAAATTTTGTTGGACAGTTGGTAATCATTCTGCATGAAATGAAATTTAACTTCTACCTCCCACCCTATACCCTCAAATAAATATGAAAATCAAAACTATAATTATTTTAGGGACTGACAAAGGAATATAACTTCAGGATATCATGATAGATAAAGGTTTGTTATGCAAGAAACATAAAAACAATGAAAAATTGATACATTTGATGATATCAGAGTTGAGAATTTCTCTTCTGCAAAGGATAGGTAAAGAGCCATAAATGCTATGTAACATTCATGAAAGCATCTGTCACACACACATATAGGAGTTTCAGATTTAAAGTACTTTAAAGTATTTTAAGACTTAAAATCATAATAATCATATGAATATTTATTATCTCTCAGCACATTAGAAACATTTTAAATACCTAAATACTTGATAATATAAAGCATTAGTATTCATTAGGAAACTAAACAAAAAGAACCCTCAAATATTGCTAATGTGAGTCTTAATGGTAAAACCAATTTACAAAATAGTGTGTTATTGTATCTTTGTTCTTTGGATATGTTATACCAGAATGAACATCCAATTATCAGTGCAGATTTAGTTCTCAGTCATGATATATGTCCACTGTGTTTGCCTAAGCTCTTCACTCTAAACGCAAACTTATGGTGTAGGTTCTACCCATGCATAAAAGTTAAAACTGTGTTTGCACAATATAGCTCACCTTTGAAAATCCAGGTGTATGCCTTCTTTTTATTGTTAATTTGGTTTATACTTGCAAACTGGTCATTCATTTGGGGTACTGGAGTGCAATTGTCTTTTAAAGAGGAACAAAAAAATATTAAGAATATTAGCGATCACCTAAAGCATACTCTGGTAAAATTAAAGTACTGTATTGCTAACAGTCAATGGATATGCATGAGCAAGATGGTTTTTATTGGCCATGAATGTTATGCATTAGTGCAGCATTTAACATGAGAAAGGTGGTTACCTATGAGGAAGAGGGAAATATTACTGTTAAACATAATATTTAATCCTTTAATAATTGTCTCACTCAATCCAATCTGTTGCATGAGTTATATTTTTATTTTCTACTCTATGGGGGATCATGAGTACACTTCTCCTAGCTTTCTGGAGCAAGGTAATGCCTTATTCAGAGTTCAAATTTGAGAAGCACCTCTTGTGACCATTTGAATTTGATGGAATCCAAAAAGAGATTATATTTTTGAGCTAGTCCATTGCTGTGGGGTGGGGCCATTTTGGTTGGGCTACATCAGTGAGGCATGTCAAAGTTGGGTTTCTGCCCTCTTGCTGGACCTTAAATAAATGTAGGCAGAGAGGAAAAGACACACAGGAAAAGGGAGCTTTGCCATTTTGATCTGGCCATGAGAGAGAGACAGGACTCCAGGTTTGACTATAGCTATAGAAAGCCAGACAAGATGAGAGGCTGAGAAATGTCCCAGAGGCTGGAATCAGTGAACACAGAGGAATGTAAAGAGGTCTCTGAAGTACTGAACCCAAGATGCAGAGCAAGGTTGAGTAGATAAGCCCTGCCATATGCCTGATTACCACATGCTGGACACCAGGATAACCAGTAGCTCACTTTGGTGAAAAGGTATCTCTGATGGTGCCTTGATTTGGACATCTAATGGCCTCAGAACTGTATGTCAAATAAAATTTCCATTATAAAAGCCAGTCAATTTCTGATACTATGCATCAGCAGCCCTTTGGTAAACTAAGATAGAAATTGGTACCTGGAGAGTGGGTTTTGTGCTGCTTGCAATTAACAAAAATTTTGGAATGGCTTTTAAGGGAAAATGATTTGAGGAAATGTGAGCTACTTGGTAGAAAAAGCCTAGATTATTTTGTAGAGTCTGTTGGTAAAAATACAATTGTAGAAGATAGTTCTGGTAAGGCCTTTGAGAGAAATGATGAATGTATTATTGGAAACAGATGGAAAGGTGATCTTTGTTTTAAAGTCACAGAGAACTTGGCAAAATTGACACCTGATGTTAGGTGGAAAGTAGAATTTGAAAAAAAATGAGCTTAGACATTTGGCTGAGGAGATTTACAAAGCAAATATGGAAAATGTGGCCTGGTTTCTCCTTGCAGTTTATAATAGGATGTGAGAGGAGAGAGATAAGTTAAGAACTGAACTCCTGGGCACAGAGAAATGACAAATTGATTCTTCAGGAAATTCTGAGCTTCTGAAAAACAAGCCCCCCAAGGATAGTGGCCATGTAAGGTCTTAACTAAACTTGAACAGCCATTTCCTGGCAAGTCAGAACTGGAAATGCATTTATAAAGGAAGGTCTTGTGGAAAGTCTTAGTTTCTGACAGCTTGAAATCTGGTAAATGTACTCAAAACTGACAAGCTATTTGCAAAATCTGTATGAATGAAACCACTGTCATCCTGGAATTAAAGGGACAGAGAGCGGGGAGATTAAAGGAAAATGGCTTCAAGAGGAAAACCATGGAAACTGAGGTCTGATCTTCAGACACCTTCTCAGGCTGGGAAAGGGACCCCATCCATGTGTGCAGAAAGGATGTTTTCCCTGCATTTGAAGACAGTGGATCTTCCAGACTCTTGTTCAGAGAGAATTTGTCTTCCCCAGGCTATAGAGAGGGTGAAGCACTTCCCACATGGTTGAGTAGTTAGGTCACTCCCACACTTCTCTGAGGGGTTGGGCCTATTCAGGATATATTAGAGATAGTTTGGGGTTCTATGCCAGAAATTAGGGAGAATATTGCCACCATCCCACTGTACTAAATGGGTTGAGATTCTCTCTCAGAGCTTGGGGAAAATGTAGTCATCACTTCAATGTTCTTGAAAGGTGAGGAATAGAGCTTGGCTACCACCAGATGTTTGATGAGGATAGAACTGAGAAGAATGCCATTGAAGAAGACATTGTGCTAAGGATGACTCTCCGCCTGTAAAAATTAATGGAGTATGCCTGACAGGTTTCTGGAACTGTTTGGAACCCATGACCCCTGTTTTCTTCCAAGTTCTCCCTATGGTAATGTAAATATTTATACTATGCCTGTCCATCTTTTGTATATTGGAAGCAGGTAAGTTGTTTTCTAAATAAGTTGTTTTCTAAGTTTCACAGGGCTACACCCAGAGGGAAATGTTGCCTCAATAAAATCTGCATGTCTATAACTAATTTTTATGAGATTTTGTGTTTAGCATTGCT
Source organism: Cabassous unicinctus (assembly GCA_029593785.1). Classification (NCBI taxonomy): domain Eukaryota; kingdom Metazoa; phylum Chordata; class Mammalia; order Cingulata; family Chlamyphoridae; genus Cabassous; species Cabassous unicinctus. The sequence continues at coordinate 5,753 of JAQZBX010023559.1, read as the reverse complement.
ACTGGAATAATTAAAATTTTTGGAATATTGTGATGTAATGAATGCATTTTGTATATGGAAAATACATATATTTTCAGGATTGAGAGGGTGAAGTCTGACAATTTGAGTTTGGTGAATCACAAAAAAATATATATAATTTTGAACTAATCCATTCCTGTGGGAGTGGGGCACTTTTGATTGGACTACATCAGTGAGATGTGACACATTTTGAGTTTCTGCCCTCTTGCTGGGCCTTATATAAATGTAGACAGAGGGGAAGAAACCCAAGGTAAAGTAAGCTCTGCCATTTTGACCTGGCCATATGAGAAAGATGTTCCAGGTTTGCCTACAGCTACAGAAAAGCATATAAGCCTTGAGAGGCTGAGAGACATTCTAGAGGCTGGAATCAATAAAGCACAGAGACACAGAATGGGGCCTCTAGTGGGTTTGGCCCAAGGAGCAGCTTAAGCCTGAGTATGTGGCAGTGTGCTATGATCACCTGTTGCTGAAATGTATAAGAAGTCATCTTTGATGGTGCCTTGATTTGGACATTTCATTTCCTCAGAACTGTAAGGTTTTATCCCAAATTAACTCTCCATTATAAAAGCCAGCCCATTTATGATACTTTGCATCAGCAGCCCTTTGGTAAACTAAGATACCTCCCCTAGGATATAACTTTCAATCATCTGTCTGCAAATGTTAACCCTGTATAACCAAATGAAATTGCAATGAAATTCCCTGAGGGAGTTGGCTTGTGAGACACAGCTAATTCTCTCATGACTCAACCCTATCAATTCTACTTTCTTCCAGAACTACAACTAGATGCAATTCTCAACAAACCCCCCAAAAAGTAAGATACAATCTCTTTCAATAAGGAGGATCTGTACACTTGAAAATAACTGCATGCTTTTTCAAATTTATATAGAAAGGATCCAGGGAACTATATGTGGCACATGATGATATGAGTATGGGAAAATAGAGTAAGGAACATAAAGATGTATCAGGCTGAATTTATTGATATGGACCTACTATGAAGTTATTATGAATTTAATGTTGTAGCTACAGGGGTTATAAAGTGGTCTAACAATTTGTTGCATTGGTTAGCTGAAGCATGGACTAAAAGTTGGACTACATTGTCAAAATGCCAGAATTTCCCTACTATCGTATTGATGGGAGGGTATGAGGAACCAAAGGCTTTGAGATTGGAATATTAGAGTGGATTTATCATTTATGAACAGCATATCCAGGTGAAGAATGTCCAGAGGAAAATTCTTTCACCAGGACTGTGAGGAATAAATTTGTGACAGCAACTCCATTAGCCTGATGAGCTCGGTGTTTGTCCTTTTGTGTATGTCAGATATTACTACAAGAAGTGCTGCCCATTAGCTTGGATCTTTAAATACAATGGGGATGATCAGATCCCAGGATGTCAGAAGCTAAGTGACAGCATATAAATGCCAATGACAAGTTGGGCATGGTATCATAATGAATAGCAGAATCAAAACAGAAATCAGAATAGTCTGACTTGCAAGGACTTATGGTGTTGGCTAGGAGATCATGAGTTAAGTGAAAGTAAAATAGTTGGGAAGTACACTAAATTCTTAATTAATATATATATGCAGAAGAGATCTAGGTCAAACTAATAGAAGTCTATCTTCAGAAAAACAGAAATTCATGGCCTCTCCATCAATTCTGTGATGTTAGAAAGTTTGAATAAAGGGAATGTCAGGTTCCCTCGGGGAAGGACCCTGCTACACAGCCAAAATGCATTATATTAATTTACCTCCCAGCATTCCCCAAAGGGTCTACATACTTTTATCAGGATGCATTTGGAAAATAAAATGATCAGATATTTCAGGGATCATTAAATACTGCCTCAGAATTGACATTAATTCCAGGTGACCCTAAATATTATTGTGGCCCACCAGTCAGAGTAGGGTCTTATGGAAATCAGGTGCTCAATGGAGTTTTAGCTCAGGTCCTCCTCACAGTAGATCCAGTGGGTCCCTGAACCTTGCTGTGGTTATTTCTCTGGTTTTAGAATGCATAAAAGGAATAGACACACTCAGCAAGTGACAGAATACCTTCATTGGTTCCCTGACTAATGGAGTGAGGTCTTTTACGGTTAGGAAAGAAACCCAATTCGTAGCCTCTAGAGCTGCCTTTACTAAAGAAAATATTAAATCAAAAGCATTACTAGAAGTATCTTAATTCCCCTCTTTATCCTCTGCTTCTCCCTAAATTCCTCTCCATGTTCCATCTGTCCTTCTTTTCCCTTCCCTTCCCTTTCTTTGCTTTTTCTTGAATTTGTTTCCACATTCCTCTCTCCCTCTCTTCCTTCCACCCTTTCCTCTTCCTGCACTGGGATTTTATTTCCTACAAAATCGAAAAGCCAAAGAATGCCCTTAATTTATAAAAAACAAACAAGAACAAAACCAATACTGCATTCCTGGAGAGATTGCAGAGATTATAGAAAGTAACAAGGATTTAAAGAAAGTAGTAGTGATTACCAACAAATCCCCATTCAATTATCCTATTTGGTCTGCACAGAAAATAGATGGATCCTAACAGATGACAGTGTGTTATTATAGACATAATCAGGTAGTGATTCCAGTTATAGATACTGTTCCAGATGTGGTATCATTGCTTGATGAAATCAACACTTCCCTTGGTGTCTGGTATGTTAGCTATTGATCTGGCAAATGTTTCTGTTTCAATACATTTTAGTAAAGGCCACTGGAAGCAGTGTCAACTATACAACACTATGTCATAATCTAGACCACAGGGACCAGAACAGCTTTTCTCTTCCACAAATCATCACACTGGTCCACTATATGGATGACATCATATCGACTGGACCTAATGAGCAAAAAGTAACTAAGAGTAAAACTCTTACTTTTTAGTGGGGTTCAGAACAAGAGAGGGCTCTACAACCCGTCCAGCCTTTTGTGCAAGATGCTCTGCCACTTAGGTCATATGATTCTGCATATGAAATGGTGCCTTAGGTTTCAGTAGTAAATTTAGTTGCTTTCTGGAGCCTTCTGCAGTACCCTTTTGTAGAGCCTCAGCACACAGTCTTAGGATTTTGGAGCAAAGACTTGTCATCCTCTGCAGATAGCTACTTTACCTTAGAGAAATAGATTTTGGCCTGATAATGGGTCTTGGTAGAGAAAGAAGGATTAACAATGGACTACCAAGTTGCCATGAGAACTCAGTTTCTTATAATAAGTTAGATGTTATCTGACCCATCAAGCCCCAAATTGAGCATGCTCAGCAACACGCTTTCATCAAATGGAAGTGGTACATACAAGATCAGTTTTGAGCAGGCACTAAAGGCACAAGTAAGTTGCATGAGGAAATGGCCCAAATACCAATGGTCCCCTCATGCTATATTACTTTCTCTGTTCCAGACCACAGGTATTGCATTTTAGGGAGTTCCTTATGATCAGTTGACTGAGGAAGAGAAAACATGGTCCTGGTTTACAGACAGTTCTCCATGATATGCAGATACCATATGAAAGAGCATTGTTGGAGACCTACAGCTACTTTTTTGGGCAACCTTGATGGACAAGGGTGATGGATATGCTCCTAGTGAGAAGAAATATGAGGATTGCACCTGGTTGTCCATTTTGCTTGTAAGAAAAAGTGGCCATAAATGCATGTGAATACTGATACATAGGCTCTTCCCAATGGTTGGGCTATATGTTCAGTGAATTGGAAGGAACATGTTTTGGAAATTGTGAAAAAGGGATCTTGGGAAGAGGTATGTCGGTAGACCTTTTAACCAATTCTGCACAAATTAACCATTAGCTCTCCATTCTCTACCCTCATTCTAATTTCTGGTGACATATATTCTAATTATTAATCCCATGTTTTTATAAAATATTTTTCATTCATAATAGTCCAATCACACAGTGTTTGTCCTTTGGTGTCTGGCTTGCTTCACTCAACATAATGTCCTCCAGGTTCATCCATGTAGTCATGTGCTTCACAACTTCATTTTTTTTTTTTTACCACTGAATAATATTCCATCAGGTATATACACCAAAATTTGCTTATCTATTCATCAGTGATATGAACCTGGGTTGTTTCCAACTTTTGGCTATCATGAATAATGTCACTATGAACATTGGTATGCAGATGCCTATTGCTATCACTACTCTTAGTTCTTCTGGGTATATACCTAACAAATGTATTGCCAGGTCCCATGGCAAGTCTACAATCAACTTCCTTAGGAACTGCCAAACAGACATCCATAGTGGCTGCACCATTCACATTCCCACTAACAGTGAATAAATATTTCTATCTCTCCACATCCTCTCCAACATTTAGTTTTCTAACTTTTTAATAGTGGCCAGTCTAATAGGTGTGAAATGATATTTCATTGTCTTTTTTATTTCATTTCCCTAATCGCTGGTGATTTTGAAATTTTTTTCGTATGTTTCATCATCATTTGTATTTCTTCTTTGGACAATTGTCTTTTCAACTCTTGATCAAGTTTTATTCAGGTAGATTGTCTTTTTATTGTTGAGTTGTATCATCTCTTTATATATCATGGATATTAAACTTTTATCAGATATGTGATTGTTAAATATTTTCTCCCATTAAACTTGCTGCCTTTTCACCTTTTTGACAAAGTCCTTTGTTGTGCAAAAATGTTTAATTTTGAGGAGATCCCATTTATCTATTTGTTGTTCACACTTTGGGTGTAAGGTTTAAGAAATTACCACCTACCACAAGATCTTGAAGTTTTCCTATATTTTATTCTAGGAAAATCATTTTGGGTAGAATTGACATCTTAACAATATTAGTCCTCAAATTTATGAACATGTAATGCCCTTCCATTTTTATAATGTATTTTTAATCCTATTCATTTTGTCTCCGATGCCCATAAGTTCTGTTACTTTTCTTGCAGGCTTTTAATTTGTTCTTTAGGCTCACCCAGTATCTACTTAATATCACTCATCTCTTTAGTCATATTTTCATTAAATTTTTAAAATGATTTATGAGATTTGTGTGATTATCACTGATTAATTGTTTTAAATCCTGGATCTCTTCAGGATATGTGACTTGTTCCTTTGTCTCCACCATGTCTTCCAGTTTCCTACCTTAGCTTGTAATTTTTTTCCTAATGTCTAGGCATCTGAATACATTGGTGAATTTATTCTGATGGCCAATTTGTCTCTCTTGCCTATTGTCTTTTTCCCCCCACAATTCTTCTTTAATATTTGGTTGAACATATTATAAGTCTTCAAAATTGCCCAGCTTATGTTATCAAAATCATGGCAGGGACTCACTAATGGAGCTCAGATTTTCTCCCAGGAGTTAGAATGCAGAGAAAATCAAAAGCAGTTTTTGTTCATCCAATTTCCAGACAGGTCGGTAGACAGTGCTTGTCTGCTCATCTTTCAATGGAGGTGTTTGTTTCCATCTCTGTGGCGGCCATCAATGGAGGTGCTTAGTCCTCGTCAAGACCAACTACGAGACAAGGTTCGTGGCTGGTCAAGGAGGGATCAAGGATACCCGACTTATGGAGGAGGACTAGGCACTTCAGGACTTGGAGCCTCTTTCACCATGTTTACACTCTTAATCATAATAGTGATGTTTTTCTTTGATTGATTATAAGGCCTTGAGAAATATGCCTCATCGGGCGCTGGACTGGTTAGTCAATAACGGGCAACTGGACATTCCTTCCTTTTCCTTTCTGCGGCACAGCCGCTGGATCAACCTAAGACAGGGGCCTGGCCAATTGCTGCCATGGTTCCCGATGACGG
>JAQZBX010023558.1:0-30747 GCA_029593785.1 Cabassous unicinctus | reverse complement strand
TTTTTTTTTTTTTCTGCACCTAGACTCTCTGTGTAATAGGAATCAACCCTAGGGTCCCAAAGACTTTGCATAAGAGTGGACATTAAATTTATGGAAGATTTCTTATTGTCTTAAAATAATTCTAACAATGAGAGGTGTTTCTAGCTTTTCAATGGCATATTAGATATGTTGTTTCTGAGAGCAAATTGCATAATGCACTTAGCTAAGTTGGGATTTTACCAATACACACATGACCTCTGTCTCACTATTTCTGAGAACAAGATTCTGAATTCCTCTGGATTATAGAGGAGCAAGGGTGACCTTGCTGCCCACTTCTACTCCCTGGCATAATAGAGAACTAGCACACATTCCCAGTGTGTGTCCTTGCTCTTAATTCAGAGAGAAAATGTTAACCCCCATGTGTGTACTTGGGTGCCTGTATGGTCCTGCCAATCTTTTGGGTGATGGCATGAAAGTATGAACCATGAAACTCCTCTTGGACTTGTCCTGCCAAAACTTGCCATGCAGGCAGAACCAGTTTGCTGATAGCTAAAGCAAAGTGAGAATCAAATAAGTCAAAATGACATAGGGCAAAAGATAACTGCTTTAATTCATGCAATAAAGTAGTCACGAAGAGAGTATTTCAAAGGAAGTAGAGGAGGCAATTAATTAATTCCTTTAAATGGGGGAATATCTAAGGCCATAAGCAGGCACAAACCCAGGAGAGGATGCAGGCTTAGAAAAGACAGACAATAGCCAACATTTAACATTTGCCTCAAGCTGATCTTCTTTATCTTTTCTATTTAAAAAAAAAATGCCATTTCTTAAGTGGGAAAGAACATACGCCCAAATAATTTGCAATTATTGAATGATGAACAGTTCATTTCCTATAGGGACCAACCTATCTGGGTTTTCAAAGTTTTCAAAACTTTTAAAGAGAGCATCAAGTAATGTAGAGTCAATCTGCAAAGACCATAAATGGTGTTTGTTAGATTTTTTTCATTAGCTCCTGGCACTTAAAAATCTGTGCTTGTGGCAGGATAAATTTGGGGAATTCCAAAAAGAGAAAGATTGTATTTGTGAACTAATTTATTCCTTTGGGTGTGAGACCCTTTCAATTGGACTATGCCAGTGAGGCATGACTCAGGTTGAGTCTCTGCTCTTTTACTGGGTCTCCGTAAAAATGGAGAAACAGATAGACACAGAGGAAAAGGAAGCCAGTATATTTGATCCTTCCATGTGAGGAATACACTCCAGTTTCACCACAGACTGAGGTTCAAGGAGATAAGCCCCTGAGATGCTCAAAGAGCTGAGGCCCAGGGAGAGAAAATCCATATGCCCAATATCTTGCAGATGAACTTGGGGGACAATTGGAGCAGCCAAGACTGATAGAGGAGTTCCAGAAAGAGACAAGCCTTACACCTTTTTGCCTCAGCTGAGCCCAAACCTTGGCAGAGATCGGTGACCATCTTGCTTCAACTTGTGGCAGCTGACTTTGGTGAGAAAGAACATCTTATGGTGCCTTAATTTTGACTTTTCACAGACTTGGAAGTTTAAGCTTTTACTCCTAATAAATCCCCTTTATGGAAGCCAACCAATTTCTGGTACATTGTATTGGCAACCCTTTGGAAAATTATAATACTCTCATATCGTTAGCTGAATACAATCTTAAGGAAAAGACAGTTCAGAAGCTAAATCTCATAATTGATACTTTAGATTATTAAAATGTTCAGACTTCAACAGATTATAATAGAAACAAAATAAAAATCCAGAAATCATCAATGGAGAAGACAGTTTTTAGATATACCAAGCAAAGTCTTTAAAATGGTCTTTAATATGTTAAAGGAGATAAAGGAGGGGAGTTCTTGGAAGATGGCATCAGCATATGTAGCCAGGGCACAACTCTCTCAAAAATAATGGATGAAGCTCAAAAAAGCTGCTCAAGGGAGCTGCTTTGGGAATCTGCAGACCAGGAAAGTGCATCATCCAAGAGGGTGAGGAACACAGAGACAAAGAGGCCAAAATGAAAACCATGAGTTACTCACTCCTGTGACTGGGAATGACACATATCCCCCACACTCAAGGTGAACATCCTTGGTAAAACCCCTGGCTCAATGCAGCTAACTGAGAGGCGAAAGGAGATACTCCTCCTTCGGAGGAGGAAGGGTCTTCAAGAGGGTGGAATGTGTTTTCTCTTCAGTGAGTTTGATAAGCAGAACCCACATTGAATCTCAGTTACAGCCAGCCCAGCAAGTGGAGGGTGAAAGTGACATCTCTGTGGGGGAGATGCAGGGCCAAAATGTATGGGACTGGCACCCAAGAAACTAAGATAGAGTGAAGTGGAGGGTGGAGGGGAGATAGGGTAGGCAGTACAGAGGAAAATAAGAAGGATTCCAGCCAGCACTGAAGCAGTTCCACCAAAAGAATAATGGAGAGCTGATCAGGCAGGCTGTAACACTTAAATGCCCTGGGGGCATGAGGAACTGGTTCAGTGAAAGTGTAGGGTGACAGATGCCTAAGAGTTCAGAGCAAGGGAAGCCAGGAGAGACAGCAAGCAAACCATCAGAAATCCAACTGGCCTGAGGGAAAAGGAGGCAGGGAGAGGCAGACAAAGCTTCAGAAGCCTACCTAACCAGTGAAGCAGGTGTAGTTCAGTGGTTGAATGCTTTTCTCACATATATGAGGTCCCTGATTCAATCTCCAGTACCTCCTAAAAGAAAAAAAAATACCCTAACAGGCCTGAGGGATAGGGTGTTGTGGAAAGAAAGCCTAGGTACTGTAAGATGACCAGCCAGCCCTGAAGAGAAGAGATTCAGGGAGTGATCCACGGGATTGTCAGGCACCCAGTTAGCACCTCATGACAAGGAACTTATAGACTGAAATTTTTAAGCTTTTTTAATTTGTTATTTTATATTTCATATTTTATATTATTTATTATTAATTTTGTTCTCTAAAGCTTTGTACATTACCTGTGGAGGGCAGGCTGCAACATGATTGGTTGTTGAACACCGGCAGCCTGAGACAGTTGCTAGTAGCCTAAGAAGAATGCCTTTTTTCATGTTTTTTTTTATTTCATTTATCTTTGTTTCTGTTTATTTTCCTTCTTTTCCCTTTTTTCTATTTAGTTTCTTTATATATTTTTCTTCTTTCATTTTTCTCTCTTCTGTTGCTTTTCCTTCATTCCACATTTTCCTGCTTTGTATTCAATTTCTTTCTTCTTTTCTCAACTTAACAGTCTTTTATTCTATGTTTTTCCTGTTTTAGTTTTTAAATTTCATCTTTTTTATTTATTCTTATTCCTTTTCATTTTTATGATTTTTCACTATTATTACTTATTTTTTCCTGGATCTTTCATGGTTCCTTTCTCTCTTATTGGTATTAATAATATTATTATTGTTATTATTATTTTCTCTTCCATATTTTTTTTCTTTTTTATGGTCATAATACTTTTTCAGGGAGAACATAGAAAACTAAATGAATATAGAATATGTGGAACCAAGTGCCAATGAGGACTCTTAACACAAACCAAAAGGAATATAACCCTCAACTAGAGAGAAACACTTACCAACTGAACAAGCCCAACAAAATAAACAGATGCCTAGATATAAGAAAATATTACAACAAATACTCGGAAACAGAAAGACATGGTCCAATCTAATAAACAAACTAAAAAAGAGGAAGAGACACGTAACATGGATAAACTAATGAAAGATATCCAATCAAATATTATGAATCAACTCATTGAAGTGAAATAAGAGATAATGAATATTAAGAAGACACTGGGGGAACATATAGAAGAAATTATGCATAAATAGATAAGAGATCTGATGCTGTTGAAAACCACAATGCAATAAATTAAAAACATGCTGGAAGCACATAACAGCAGATTTGAACAGGCAGAGGAAAGAATTAATGGCATTGAAGGAAAAACATTTGAAATTGCTTACATAATAGAACAGATAGATTAAAAGATAGAAAAATTCAACAGGGAATCAGGGAATTAAATGACACCACAAAATGTGCAAATGTATTGTAGGCATCCCAGGGCAGAAGAGAAGGGAAAAGGGGCAGGAGTTTTGGAGGAAATAATGGCTGAAAATTTCCCAACTATTTTTTAGGCTTTAATGTAATTATTTTATTAGAGAAGTTATAGTTTACAGATAAATTGTGCATAAAATACAGAATTCCCATACACTTCACTCTGATACACAGATTTTCCTATTATTAACACTTAGCATTAATGTGGTAGTTTTGTTAAAATTTGATGAATCCATGTTATGACATTTATATGGTTAAGTGTAGTCCATACTTTATGTTAGGATTCACTGTTTTTGTTTTACAATTTTATGATTTTTAAAACTTTTATTCTTGTAGCATTTATAAACCAAACTGTTCCATTTTAGCCACTTTCCAATATACAGTTCAATGGTGTTATTTACATTCACAATATTGTCACTAACATACAATACCCACATTTTTCCATCATCACAATTAGTATCTCCATACCAATTTAAAATTTACCCTATTCTCTACACCAACGCTGACTCAGGTAACCTGGATTCTAGTTTCCTAAATTAGAATTCATTTTTCAGAGCACTTTTAGGTCTATGGAGAAAGTGTGCAAAAGAATAGTTATTTCCCTTATGCCCCCCTCCGTCCTCTGCCCATGGTTGTCTTTTTATTAACATCTTACATTAATGTGATACAATTTTTATAGTTTATGAATCAATATCAATGCATTTGTATCAATGAAAGTCCATAGGTAAAATTTCTGTTGTATAGTTCTATGGGATTTTTTAAACAAATAAATTTTATTGATACATATTAATAAAGCATAAATCTATTCAAAATGTACAATCAATTGTACTCAGTATAATCACATAGTTGTATATTCATCACTTTAATCATTTCTAGAACATTTTCTTTATTCCAATAATAATAATAAAAAAAACAAAGGTCATCACCAGTCAATTTCTCAATGCTTCCACTGTGCTATTCTTTTTGGTTCTGTCTATTATATTTGTATTTATATATTGTAAAAACAGTCTTATATATGTAATATTACTCATACTTGTGTTTTACATGAGGTTTCACTGTTATCCAGTCCCATGTTTTTTAGCTTTCCTTCTATTAATAAACATGACCATTGACTTCCCCTTTCAACCACTCTCATAACCATATAATAGCACTGCTAGTTACAAACACGATGGTGTACTTTCACCATTTCTATACCAAAGATTTACAAACAACAATTTCTTTTTACCAATTATGCACAGTTTAAAGCTCAGATTTCCATTTTCTACCCTCATTCTATTTTACTGATGAAATATATTCTAATTATTAACTCATTGAGTTTTCTCATTAAATTTAGTTCATAATACTGTGACCATACATTATTTTTCATTTTGCTTATGGATTGCTTCACTCAACATAATATTATTCAGTTTCATCCATGTTGTCATATGCTTCATGACTTCAGCTCTTCTTACCAGTGTATTATATTCCATCATGTGTACACACCAAAATTGTTTACCCATTCAAGGTGATGGACACCTGGGTTACTTCCAACTTTTGTCTGTTGTGAATAATGCCTCTGTGAGCATAGGCATGATGATGCCTGCATCACTGCTGTCATATATTCCTAGGAATGTTATAGCCAGGTCACATGGCAAGTCTATTTTCAACTTCCTTAGGAACTGCCAAACAGTCCTCCTCAGTGGCTGTACCATTCTGCATTCCCACCAACAGTGAATAAGCATTCCTATCTCTCCAGATCATCTCCAACATTTACATTTTCTTTCTTTTTACTAGTGGCCAGTCTAATATTTGTGAAGTGCTTACACTTTGTAGTCTTCATTTACATTTGCTTAATAGGTAATGATGCTGAACTTTTTTTGTTGTTGTTGTTTTCATTTAGGCAATTTTTAAAAATTTATTGAAGTATATCAATCATACATGAACATACATAAACAATAAGTGTATAGCAATAGTTGTGAACTTACAAAACAAACATACATAACATCATACAGCAGTCTCATAGGAAACCCTACCACAAATAACTTGCATTGTTGTTACACATTTTTAACTAATGACTAAAGAGCATCCTCAAAATATTACTACTAACCAAAATATTTTCCCCCAACCCACCCTATTATTATTATAATTTTTATATCATTTAAACATGAACATACATAAACAATAAGTGTATAGTAAAAGTTATGAACTTACACAGAAAACATTCATAAGACCATACAAGGGGTCCCATATATCAACCATCCACCTTGCATTGTCATGAGACATTTGTTACAAGTTATGAAACAATATTGTCAAACACTTACTTCTGATTATAGTCCTTATTTTCATTTGGTGTATTTTTCCCCCAACTCACCCTATTATTATTTTTTAAATATATTTTTATGACAGAAGTTGTAAACTTACAAAACAATCATGCACATGTGCAGAATTCCCAAACAACACCCCTCTATCAACACACCATACTGTGGTGGAATATTTGTTATAGATTATAAGATAATATCATCTGATTTTTAAAAGGTCCATAGCATATATTTGGCACACATTTTCCATATTCCCCCATTATAAGCATGGTATATCTTTGGCATAGATGCAAGAATATTGCATTATTACTGTTAATCACAGTCTATAGGTTACTACAGTTGTATTTTTCCCATGCCTCTTTACATTCCCACCACCCTGCAACAGTGATGTACATCTGCTCTAGCTCACAAAGGACAGTCTTGCATCTGTACCATATACCACAATTCTCTTCTACCTCTAGGTTTACTATGCTATTCAGTCCCTAGATCAATCTCTAACTTTCTGTCAATTGGCATTTACATCCTAGACTATCAGTTTCAGCCAAGTCCCCATTTATAAACTAGCTGTTAATCACTATAATGTGTTACCATAAACTCTGTACATTTCCACACTTTTACAGTAAAGCCAATTAAAACTTCTACATACACTATCAGTAGTCCACCTTAGTCTGCCTCTTATCTCCTTTAAAAATCCACCACATATCACTAGGTATTGAAGTTTTTCCCCTACATTTTCTTCTAGAAGCTTTATGGTTCTTGCTTTTATATTTTGGTTTTTTATTCATTTTGAGTTAATTTTTATATAAGGTGTGAGATAGGGGTCCTCTTTCTTTCTTTTGCTATGGTTATCCAGTTTTCTCAGCACCATTTGTTGAATGGATGGTTCTGTCTGAGCTGGGTGGGTTTGACAGGCTAGTCAAAAATCACTTGACCATAGATATGAGGGTCTGTTTCTGAACTTTCAATTAGGTTCTATTGGTCTATGTGTCTGTCTTTATGCCAATACCATGCTGTTTTTACCATAGCTTGGTAATATGATTTAAAGTCCAGAAATGAGTGTCCTCCAACATTTTTAAGATGTTTCTGCTATTCAGGACCCCTTACCCTTCCAAATAAATTTGATAATCATGTTTTCCATTTATTTAAAAAATGCTGGTGGAATTTTTATCGGGATTGCATTGAATCTGTATATCAATTTGAGTAGAATTGACATCTTAATGTTATTTATTCTTACAATCTGTGAGCATGGAATGTTCTCCCATTATATAGGACTTTTTAAAATTTCTTATAACACTGAGTTGTAGTTTTCTGAATACACGTGCTTTACATTTTTGGTTAAGTTTATTCCTAAATATTTGACTATTATCTGTCATATTTTATTTTCACCACCCTTTTGACACTTTTAATTACTTTTATTGATATAATCTTCATTTCTAGACTCTCTTCCAGGCTTATCTCTCCTGTCTTTCTTCTCAAGCTGTAGCACATCCTTTAGTATTTCCTGCAAATGGGTATCTTGGTTACAAACTCTCTCAGTTTCTGTTTATCGGTGAATATTCTAAACTCGCCCTCATTTTTGAAAGACAATCTTGCCAGATATAAGATCGTTGGCTGGAAGTGTTTCTTTTGCAGTATTTTAAATATATCATACCATTGTCTTCTCACCTCCAAGGTTTCTGGTGAGAAATCAGCACTTAATCTTACTGGGTATCTCTTATATGTTATGCATTGCTTTTCTTTTGCTGCTCTCAGAATTGTCTCTTTGTTGTTGGCATTTGACATTCTGATTAGTTTGTGTCTTGGAGTTGGTCTATTTGGATTTTTTCAGATAGGAGTACGTCGTGCTTCTTGGACATGGATATCTATGTCCTTCAATAGGGTTGGGAAATTTTCTACCGTTATTACTTCAAATATTCATTTTTCCCCTTTTCCCTACTCTTTTCCTCCTTGGACACCCATGGCATGTATGTTTGCACGTCTCTTGCTGTCATTGAGTTCCCTGAGTCCTTGCTCAAGTTTTTCCAATCTTTTCTTCCTCTGTTCTTTTGTATGTTAACTTTCAGAGGCAATTTCTTCAAGTTCATCCATCCTTTCTTCTGCATCCTCAAATCTGCTATTATTGATTCCAGGGTATTTTTTATTTCATTTATTGCACTTGCATTCCCATAAGACCTCTTATTTTTCTATGTATGCTTTCAAATTCTTCTTTGTGCTCATCCAATGTCTCCTTAATACCCTTAATTTCTTTAGCCAGCTCATTGAATTTATTAAGAAGATTTGTTTGAACATCTATGATTAGTTGTCTCAATTCCTTTATGTCTTCTGGAGACTTATCTTGTTCATTTAATTGGGCCATATCTTCCTGTTTTTTGTTGTGGATTGAAATTTTTTGTTGGTGTCTTGGCATCTGGCTTAGTAGAGTATTTATTCTGAGTGCAGCATTGCTCTTTAGTTTAGGGCTTCCTGCCCTTTCTCTAATGCTGGTTGTGCAGTAGAAACTAAGGATGTAGTTGGTGCTGTAATCTGTGGAGGCTCAAGCTGCCCTCAGTGCACCAAGGACCAATGAAGCTTCTCCCTACTTTCTCCTTTGCCAGGGGTGCGATAGAGCCACAGCTGTGTGGAATAATCCAAGTCATGCAGGCCTGGACTGTAGTTTCCCAGAGAGATTGATGAAGCCTCACACATCTTTTCCCCCTGCCTAGGGCTGGGATGGAGCTGCATGGGTGAGCAGCAATCTATGCAGTACAGGTCCAAGATGACCACAGTTGCCCCAGTAGACTTCTGATGATTCAGTCTGTGTCAGTCAAATATACCTACAGTTACCAGGATAAGCTACTGCAAGGCCTGCCAGCTTCCTCCCTGCTTGAGGTGGGCTGAAGCCTAGTCTAGGGCTACAGGCCAATCTGGGTGAAAGAGACTGATCTCTACTGTCACCATGATTTTCAGTCAGCCCATCATCCCCTCATGTGGGAATGGAGTCAAAATGGAAGCTACCAGCCTCCTTTTGACTTAGACATGTTCAATATTTAGCTATTCTTAGGGTTATATTTTAGCCCACCAAATTGACTAATCAGTAGCTGACATTGGTTGCTAACGGTCTCTTCTTCCCCTGTTTTTCGGAAATGGAGGTTCCAATTCCTGCCACAGAATAGCTACTGGGGTGGCTTGCACTGCAAAACCAGGATGTTCACTGACCTCTGTGATGTGGCTTGTTATTCCCTAGAGAGTCTGGCACAACTCCCCCTAGCTTTGTCCCTGTCCGTGGTAGGCCGGGGCTTAGGCTAGAGTGGCAAACTGATCTAGATGTAAAGAAGATTGTACCTGCCAACACTGTGATTTTTCAATTAGCCCTGTTTCTCCTTGTGTCAGCCGCAGAGTTAAGATGGCGGCTACTGGCCATTTTCTGACTTGGACTGTTTCAAATTTTAGCTGTTCTTAGGATTATACTTTACCCATTGAATTTACTAATCAGTAGCTGATGTTGGTGCCCAACTGTCTCTTTTTCCCCCATTTTTGGGAAGTGGAGCTTCCAGTCCAGCTGCAGAACAACTCCCTAGGCGACTTGTGCCTCCAGTGGAGGATAGGTACTGGCCTCTGTGGTGTGGAGAGCTCTACTTAATAATCTTCTCTGAAGATGGGCAGTTTCCTTCTTCCACTCTTTCAAAGACACTGGAGGATGCACTTCTGGTCTACTGGAGCCCCCAAACAAGTCCTTTAGTTAGCTCTGAGTGATTACTAACTGCCCTGCAGCAAGAGCTGATTCTAGGAACACTTTACTCTGCTGCCATCTTGCTGGTTGTCTTTTGAACATTTTTTTAAATGTGTCCCTTTGTCATTTATATTCTTTCTATGGACTTTTTTCCATTTTTTAATCAGGTAGTTTGTCTTTTTAGTGTTGAGTTGTATGATCTCTTTATACATCATGGATATTTAACCTTTATCAGAAATGTGACAGCCAAATATTTTCTTGTATTGAGTCAGTTACCTTTTCACCCTTTTGACAAAATTCTTTGAGGTGAAAAAGCATTTATTTTTGAGTAGATCCCACTTATCTATTTTTTCCTTTGTTGTTCATGCATATAAGGTTTAAGAAACTACCCCCTACCACAAGACCTTGAAGATATTTTCCTACATTTTCTTCTCAGAGTTTTATGGTTTTACCTTTTATATTTAGGTCTTTGATTCACTTTGACTTATGTTTTGTATATTATGTGATACAGACGTTCTCTTTCTTTCTTTTGGATATGGCAATCCAGTTCTCACAGCACTATTTGTTGAATAGACTGTTCTGGCCCAGCTGAGAAGGCTTGACCACTTTGTCAGAAATTTCTAAACTACAGATGTTAGGATCAATTTCTGATTTCTCAGTTAGGTTCCATCGGTCAATATGTCTGCCTTTATTCCAGTACCATGCTGTTTTTACCACTGTAGCTAAGTAATATGCTTTAAAGTAAGAAGGGGCATCCTCCAAATTTATTCTTCTATTTTAAAGACTTTTTTTGCTATTTAGGGCCCTTTACACTTCCAAATAAATTTGATAATTGTCTTCTGCATTTCTGCAAAAAAAGGTCTATTGGAACTTTTAATGGGATTACTTTGAATTTGTAAAGGAAAAAAACAAAATAAAAAGGGTGGATTTTACTTCTTAATGATATTTAGTCTTCCAATCCATGAACATAAAATATTATTCCATTTCTTTAGATCTTTTATGGTTTCTTAAAACAATGTCTTGAAGTTTGCTGAATTCAAGTCTTTTATGTCCTTGGTTAAGTTTATTGCTAAATATTTTATTCTTTTATCTCTTATTAAAGATGGAATTTTTTCCTGATTTCCTTTTCAGATTATTTATCAATAGTTTATAAGATTATTGTTATTTTGCTTATTAATCTTGTATCCTGCCATTTTGCTGAAATCTTCTGTTATTTCTAGCAGCTGTGTTGTGGTATTTTCAGGATTTTCTAGGTATAGGATCATATGTGTGAATAGTGAAGGATTTATTTCTTCCTTTCCTATTTACCTATCTTTTATTTCTTTTTCTAACCTAATTACTTTTGCTAGAACTTTAGCAAAATATTGAATAACAGTTCTGACAGTGGGCATCATTGTTTTGTTCCCCATCTCAGTGGGAAAGCTTTCAGTCTCTCATCATTGAGTACAATGCTATCTGTAGGCTTTTCATATATGCACTTTATCACATTGAGAAATCTTCCTTCTAGTCCTATATTTTGGAGTATTTTTATCTATGAAGGATGTTGTATTTTATCAAATGCCTTTTCTGCATCAATTGAGTAGATCACATGATTTTTCTTCTTCAATTTATCAATGTAATTTTTTACAATAACTGATTTTTTTTTTGTTGAACCACCCTTGCATACCTGAGATAAAACTCACTTGACTGTGGTGCATAATCCTTTCAACGTGATTTTGGATTCTGTTTGAAAGTGTTTTGTTGAGGATTTTTGCATCTATATTCATTAGGGATGTTGGTCTATAATTTTATTTTTAAATTGTATCTTTTTCTGGTTTTGGTATTAGGTGACAGCTTCATAGAGTAAGTTTTGTAGTGTTCTTTCCTGTTCAATTTTTTGAAGGGCTTGAGTAATAGTGATATTAGATCATTTTTGAATGATTGGTAAAATTCACCTGTGAAGCCATCTGGTCCTCTATTTTCATCTTTGGGAGGTTTTTGATGACTGCTTCAATCCTTTCACTTGTGAATCTTTTGTTGGGGGTCTTCTATTTCTCCTAAGGTCAGTGTAGGTGGTTCATGTGGTTCTAGCAATTTATTCAAGTTGAATATATTGCTTAGTTTTATGGCATACAGTTGTTCATAATACCCTCTTATGATCTCTCTTATTTCTTCGGGGTCAGTGTTAATGTCCTCTTTCTCATTTCTGATTTTATTTACTTGCGTCTTCCCTCTTTTTTTCTTTGTCAGTCTATCGAAGTGTTTGCCGGTTTTGATGATATTTTCAAAGAATATTCTTCCATTTGTTTAGGTCGTCTTTGACTTTTTTTAACAATGTCATGTAGTTTTCTGTGTACAAGACCTTTTCATCATCAGCTAAGTTTATCCCTTGTTTTTATTTTTTACTTGTTATTGTAAATGGAATTTTTTTCTTGATTTCTTGTAACATTGCTGACTATTGACCGACAGAAATGCTACTGATTTTTTCTTGTTGATCTTATATCCTGCTATTTTACTGAACTCATTTTTCAGCTGTAGAAGCTTTGTTTTAGATTTTTCAGGGCTTTCTATATAAAGACTAAGTCCTTGACATTAATTCTGACACTTATGAACCTTATTCCTATAAAATTTAAACTTCACCTAGTAATTTATGTAGCCCAAGTGTTAGCTCTTGAAAACCAACTTGTTACTCAAAAGTAGATTCTCTCTAAGCCAAAGTCAGCATACTGTCTGCCTGCCTTCACCCTGGCATGGGGCATGAGTCTCAGGGTTTGGCATCCCTGGCACCAAGGGATTATTCCCAAACACCAACTAGAGATGCATTTGGAAGAATACATTGACCAAGAGGGGTAAATATTAAATTCCAAGAGATTTTATGACCAAGAGATTTCAAAGTGAATAGGGAGTTCATTCCAGAGGTTCTATGCATGTCAGGAGGATCCAGAGGGTCTCATTGACTGGCACAATTTACAATGCCTCAAGCAGTGGTGATCCTGAGGAACCCAGAGACATCTGGACACTATAGGCAGGACAGACAATCCCAGGAAATCACATCCCATTGTGGGCCTTACCTTGGAATAGATGTTAACTTATCTTCGCAATGTAGCAGAAAGACTTATTTATAATTTCCCTACATATGGTTCTTCTGCCCCTTTTATTTGAACCTATAATTAGCACAATTTCCATTAAATATATGTTGCAGAGACTTAAATCTTGTGTCTGTTCTTATGTCAGTTGAACCCTGAATCTTATGAGTTGTAGCCAATGCTTAATCTCCAGTTCATTGGATTTTCCCAAGACAACTAATAAAAGTGTGACCATGGTTACTGCTTTTCTCAAAAAACAGGGAGAATCTACAACTGCAAGCAAGATGTTTCCATCCATCTTCCCCATGTCATCTAATCCCCTCTCAATCAAAAGCACAGTGGACATCACCATCAAAAATCATCAAGATTGAGGAACAAATATAATGTGTGAATGCAACTATTAACTAAGTAGACATCATTATTCTAGGAATGGAAGAACTTGTAGCATTGATATAAAGACCGTGCTCACCAGATGTTCTGGGGAGAGGGAAGGGGATGAATAGGTGTAACATGGCATATTTGGGGAACAGTGGAATTGTTTTACATGATATTGCAATGATGAATTCAGGCCATTACACAGTGACCCAAAATCTTGAGCATTTACATACAATAACTTGAGAGGTAATCTTCAGAATTTGGAATGGAGGAATGCAGGAAATTTCCTAAACAGTAAGTCTAGTGGTAATTGTGAAGAAGTGTAACATTTTTCTTGGTTCAGAGAATCTCATCACGTTTTTGGCTGTAGTTCCAAAGTTAAAACACAATGGTTGGGTTAAGCAGTGTGAAACACTAGCTTAAAGGGTAGTTCCAAGTACTATCAATGTTCTCTCAGAGTACCAAGAGAGTTACCTTGTTTAGGAATGCAGTGAATTCAGATAAAAAGCCTGGGAAAACAAATTAATCATTTGTGACTTCCAGTATGAGGAAGAGGAGATGGAAGCAGATAAAGAAGAAATCATCAGGTTGCCTACTGAGATGAAAAAGCAATTTGGGAAACTTGTGTGATGGCTGGAAATGAATGTCAATGACACATTTATTCCATGGATTCATCTGAAAGCATTAGGGATTTTTGTTGAGTCTGTGTTAAGTTATGGCTTGCTGGTGAACCTCCTAGCAATGATATTTCAGCACAGTAAGAAAGCAATGAAGAAACTAAGAGAAGTATTATATGAATTATATGAACATCTATACAGAAGTGCAACAGCTGCTATTGACGCTCTTATGGATAGTCCAGGTTTAATCATGAATGAACAACAATCCTACCCCTATGGATAGTATGAGAGTCACTGTAACGTTATGAAATTCAAGTAAAACTGGGTTCCTCCACAGATTATTGTGCTGACAGACATAGCTTGCCATACTATAGTATACTTAACTCTCTAATATCCTTTGATTGCTTCTTACTCCTCTTGCAAAGTGAATTCTCTCATAGTGACCCATTTCTGAACATTTTATTTTTGAAGAAAACTGTATGTACTGTTACTTATTATTGATCAGGTCTGTAAATGTATATTAAAAAGAAGTTTATTTATAAACAGAATAGTTTATTTAAAGAGAAGCTTTTTCTTCATCGATATTGTGATATGGATTAATTCCATTTGTTACTATTGTGTACAAAGGTCTTATTTATAAAAGAATGGTATAAACCTTTATACCATTTTGTTCACTGTATTTAGTAGACATAATTGATTAATAGTTATTAATTGTAATGTAAAAACATGTTACAATATTTTGTTATATGCTTTCTGAATATTTCAAAATGCAATGTATGAGCGCTGTGAACACCCAGAGAAGAGAATAAAATTAATTCCCCAAAAATCCATTCACACATAAAAACACAAAAACACACAAAAACTACCTACATTTACTCAGTTTCAAACTTTATTGTTAACTTTTTGCTATTATTAGACTACATGAGAACAACAAACTCAACCATATGCTTATGAAAAGAGACATAAATATAAAGGCACAATTTTAGTATATATTGATATATCATGCAAAGTAAATTTGAAGGCAAATTAAGAATTTCATAATAATATTAGTTGTCAACCCACAAAAAAGATAGCATAGTTGTTAATTGGTATGGGCCTAATAATGTAAATTCAAAACCTATCAAGGAAAATTGACAGAATTAAAAAAGGAAAATGAAATAGACACATCTACAACAATAATGTGAGGAATCACACATGAATATTTAAATTGTAGATGGATGGATATCTAAATATGCAATCTAAAAAGAAATAAAATTTTAGGAGAAAGCATAAAATGATGTTTGCATGACTTAGTTTATTGAATAGGATAAGCAAAGCTTTAACTGTAATGGAGAAAATATAAAATGAATTAATAAAAGATATTCACTTCTATTCATCAACAGATGTAATTTTTTCTTTTTTATTAGGAGATACCAGGGCTTGAACACAGGACCTTTTACATGGGAAGCAGGGACTCAACCAGTGAGGACATCTGCTCCCCAATGAGATTTAATTTCTTTCACTTTTTAGGAGGTACTGGGCATCAAACCTAGGACCGTGTACATGGGAAGCAGGGGCACAACCACTTGAGCTATATCTGCTCCCAAAAAGATATAATTAAGAGAGTGAAAAGACAACACAAAGCCTTTGATCAGAGGTTTGGAATATAAATGTCCAGCAATAAAATATATGCACAACATAAACTTAATTTCTACAAGTCAATAATTTAATCAAACCAGTAATCCCAATAGAAGCATTGACAAAATCATTGAATATTCCCTTTAAAGAGCTATTCAAATAGACAATGTGAAGAGCTAATGAACTTTATTAGGACTCATGAGTGTGCTAATTAAATGTATACATTGTAATAGTACCTCA
Source organism: Cabassous unicinctus (assembly GCA_029593785.1). NCBI lineage: Eukaryota > Metazoa > Chordata > Mammalia > Cingulata > Chlamyphoridae > Cabassous > Cabassous unicinctus. The sequence goes on along the minus strand of JAQZBX010023558.1, from coordinate 14,810 downwards.
CCCAAACAGAAGTTCTAAATGGAAAAGATGTGATTTGTTGAGCATTTGAATTCTCATTTCTGCTGCTGGGAATGTAAATGAGTATTAGTAATACAGGAAAGGTTTTTAAACATCTCAAAATTAAGGTCATAAAAGAAAATATTAATGAATTTTTGTTACATAAAAATGCAAGAAAAATCTACATTGAAAAACAAGCCATAATTTGAGAAAATATTTTTAAATTATGTATATTTTAATTTTATGCTATTTTCACTATATTGAAAGGAAACTAAAAATTATTACATTTATTATTTTTAACTTTTTAACTCCCACTCATGACCTTAATAAAAATATTTTTGAAACCAAGAATATAAACACTAGCAAATCAGTAAAAAAAAAATAGGCAAAGTAAGTGAAGGGATAGATTACAAAAAAATGGATAAAATGTGTCTTAAACATCTGAAAAATATGCTCAACATAATCATAATAAAAATGTTGATTCAAAGTACAGTGATATTTGTAAATTGAAACATTTGATATAACTTTCTGATGACAAGGCTGATGGAAAGCAAGGCTGGACTGATGAGAGTACAAAAGGGTTGAACTCTATGGAGGGAACATTTTTTCATATATATAAAATTAGAAATGCATTTCCAATCACTTAAACATCTAGAATTTATACTACAGATATGCCTGCTTAAATACAAATTGATGTATTGGCAAGGCTACCCAAGGCAGAATAAATAAGAGTTTGAATAAAGCCAAGGAGAAAACATAATCATATGAAAAATAAAATAAAAATAAATTATAGAAGATTTATAGATCATGCTAATTTCCATTTAAGCATGGGATGTAAATTATATGCATTCTATTTGCTTATAAGTCTTTGCTTATATAAATACTAGGAAACATGTAACTGTATTTGAACTATATCTAAGAAATATATTTAAAAATAAGGCTAGTTTCAGGGGGTTGTGGGAAGATGGCATCAAACTAGCAGGCAGGGCTCAATTCTCTCACAAAACCAATGGAACTCTTGCCAAAAGCTGTCTGAAGGACAAGTTTTGGGGGTCAGCAGGCCAAAACAGTACTACACAACTTCCTGGAGGGTGAGGGGCAGAAAGACAAAGAAAATATGTTACCAAACACCTATGGTGACTGAGAAGGGCGCCTCCCCCACTTCCAAGATATTAAGCTGGGGTAAAACCACTGGCCTCGTGCAGCTCACAGAGAGTGGATCAGGCAACTTATTCCCTGTCACTTGTTTCAAGGAAAAAGAGAGAGGAATTTTCTTCAGTGAATTAAGCCAGCAAATCCCACTTTGAATCTCTGCACTGGAGATTCAACACAGGAAACAGGAAAGAGGAGACTGAAAAAACTGTGGAAAGGTGTGCTGGTCTGGAAATTGCATGAGAAAAAGCTGTTCTGGGTTCTCTCTGTATCTTAACCCCTGGGAGAAAATCTGTGCCCCATTAGTGAGTCCCTGAACAAATTTTGTTAACATAAGCTGACAATATTAAAGATTTAGAATAAGTTGAACCAAATGTCAAAATAAAGCTGTGAAAATAAAAAGCAAGAGAGAGCAGTTGGCCATCAGAGTAAATTCACCAATATACTCAGATGCTTGGATATCAGCAAAAATTTACAAGCCATACTAGGGAAAAGTAAGAGATAACCCAGCCAAAGGAGCGAACCAATTCACAATAATCATACAACGCTCCTAAATCAATTCAAAGAATTGAAAAAACATACAGAAGAAATGTTACTGTACATAAAATAAAAATCTTACAGGGATAAAAGTCACAGTATATTAAAAACTTTATTTTTCTTCAGTTTTTTACTTTTTGTTCTTGCATCTTATTTTTTATTTTTAAATTATTATTGTCACATTTTCTAATTTAATTTTATTTTTTGGTTTTATTTTGAAGAAATTTTGGGTAATAAAAAGGCCACAACTGTGGCAGGGGAAGATAACTTGTATGAGGTGTCATTGGTGCGGGATATATGTGGAAGAATTAAACTGAGACATTCCTCTAAGACATATGAGTATGTTCAAATGTTCATTGGGCATTGTCCTGGTGGGTGGAGAAATAGCAAAAAATTACAAGCCATACTAGGAAATGATAAGAGAAGGCCGAACTAAAAGAGCGAACAAAATATTGTGAAGAGACACAGGATTTAAGACAGCTAGGGATAATCACACACAAAAAACAATGCCTCAAGCAGCAGGGCTCCTGAAGTCTCTAGAAACATCTAGACACTGTAAGCAGGGCAGACAAGCTTAAGAATTTGACAAACTCTCAGTGGACATTGCTTTGTATTTTATGTTCTTGGTGTAACAGATTTAGACTGCTTTATAATTTCCCTAAACATGAATCCTTTACCTCTTTTATTTGAAACTATAATTATCACTATATTTGTTAAATATATGTCCCAGAGACTTAAATTTTGACCTGTCCATGTGTTGGTTGAGCTCTAAGATCAGAACTCTCAGCAAAGTTGCAACACTTAGTCTCCAGTTCACTGGAATCACCCAGGACAACTATCAAGGAGATGATAGACAACACACATCCCAACGAACTGAAAGTGTCATTAACTGCAAGCAAGATAGTTCGAACCATCTAATTGAGAAACCATATTTCTCAGTTAGAAGCAGAGTGGTTATTACTATGCCCAAATCCCTTAGATTGGGGAATGAACAATGGACTAAAGTAAACTTATTATTCTATTATAGATTTATATTACAGCAATGGAAGAAACTTTATCATTGATATAAAGGCAGTGGAAACCAGAGGTTCAGAGGGGAGGGAGAGGCAATAATAGGTGTAACATGGGGGCATTTTTGGTGCATTGAAATTACCTTTAATGACATGGCAATGACAAATACAAACTGTTATAAATTTTGTCATAACCTATAAAATTGTGCATGGCAGAGTGTAAACTATAATATAAACTATAATTCACATTTAGTAGTAAAGGTTCAATATGTGTTCATCAATTGTAATAAATGTACCACTCTAATGAAAGATGTTGATGTGGGAAAGTGTGAGATTGGGAGGGGTTAGGGCATATGGGAATTCCCTATTTTTTATGTACCATTATTGTAGTCTTTAGCTTCTTTAAAATATAAAAATAAAAATGATATTATAAAAAACAACACACACTTTAAACAGAAACCTCAGTTCTTAGTTTGATGCTTTGAATTACCATAAAAATTATATGCCACTTTGAAAAAAAAGTCATAATTAAAAAATACACTACAGTTGCATAAGAGCAGGTTGAATTGCTTGAAGACAAAATCAGTGATTTCAAACACAGAATAACTGAACTTTAAAAGACAGGAGAACTGAAGGAGAAGAGAATGGAAAAAAAGGAACAGTCTCAGTGAATTGAATGAAAACAAAAAATGCACAAACATTCACAGTACTGGTGTCCCAGAAGGAGAAGAGAATAGAAAAGTGGCAGAAAGAATATTTGAAGAACCAATGACTGAAAATATCCTATGCCAGTTTGAGATTATTTATGAATCCCCAAAAAAGAGAGATTATGTTTGTAAACTGGTTTGTTCCTCTGGGGATGATACCTTCTGATTGTATTAAATTCAATGGTTTTAAATTTACTTGATTAAATCATTTTAGGGCTTTTGGTTTGACCACCTGTGTAGGGCATGACTCAGGGTTGAGTTCCCACCCCCTTGGTTAACGTATGTAAATTGACACACACAGTAAAAAACACTGGAAGAGAGAGGGCTCTATATACACCAGAAGAGAGAAGGCTCAATCAGCTAAAGCCTGGGGAGAGCTGAATCATGCACCTGAATTTTTGCATCTGAACTAATGACAAGCTGAGAAAGCCTGGAAAGAAATTAGCCCAATGCCAGACTGCTATAAGAAACCCTGAGAGACAAGCCTTATGCCTGCCTACAGCTAAGATGAGAAGAAGCTGGGCACACCAAGCCATAAGAGGAAGAAAGAAGTAGAAACCAGGCAGAGATCACCAACCATCTTGCATGGCAACTGACTTTGGTGAGAAAGCAATCCTGAGCTAGACTCTTTAGTACCTTGTAACTGTAAGCTTTCACCCCAAATAAATGCCTTTTATAAAAGCCAAGAGATTTCTGATACTTTGCTTTATCAACCCTTTGCCTGGCTAATACACTTCACAAACCTTAGTAAAGACACAAATATAAATATCCAAGAAGGACAATGCACTCAAAAAAGAATAAATCTGAATAGACCTACACTGAGAAAATTTCTGTTCAGAAAGAAAAATATCAGAGATAAAGAGGATTCTAAGAGCAGCAAGAGAAAAGCATAGCATCACATGTAAGGGAAGCTCAATAATATTAAGTGACAATTTCTCATTATAAACCAAAGAGGTGAAAAGAAAGTGGTATGATTTATGTAAGGTACTAAAAGAGAAAAACTCCCACCCAATAATTCTATATCTGACAAAGCTATCCTTCAAAATAGAGGATGAGATTAACATCTTCACAGACAGACAAAAAATGATAGAATTTTTAACCAAATGTCTAGGAATACAGGAGATATTAAGGAAGTTACCCTGAAAGGAAAAACAAGGGTGAGAGATGTTGAGAAAAGTGTAAATATGATGATTATTAGGAAGGGTAAATTAAAGTGTAAAAAGACCGACAATAGAATGATATGACAACAGAGAATCAAAGGACAAGTTCGGTGAAGTAAATAATAACTTTACATTAATAAAGTTGAATTTAATGGCTTGAACTTCCCAATCAAAAGACATAGACTAATGGAAAGGATAAAATATATGAGCCATCTATATGTTGTCCACAAGAGACTCACTTCAGATGTAAGGATACAAAAAAGTTAAAAGGGAAAATTTGGGAAAATATATTCCATGAAATTAGTAACCAAACAAGAAATGGAGGAGCAATACTAATATCAAAATAGTTTTGAAATGCAAAATTGTTATAAGGGATGAAGGTCATTATATATTAATTAAAGGGGCCATTCCGCAAGAAGAAACAACTATATTAAATATTTATGCACCTAATTTGAGTCCTCTAAGATACATGAGGCACAAACTGGTAAAGCTTAAGTGAGAAATAGATGTATCTACAATAATAGTTGGAGATTTCAATGCACCACATTCAGTATTATAGAACATCTGGACAGAGGATAAAGAAACAGAACTTGAATAATATGATATACAAGCTGGACATAACAGACATCTATGAAGCATTGTAAACAGAATAATATACATTCTTTTCAAGTGCTCATGAATTATTCTATCAGATAGACCATATATTAGGTCACAAGGCAAATCTCAATGAATTTAAAAGTTTTAAACTATTAAAAAACACTTTTTAAAATCATAATTGTACAAAGCTGGAAATCAATAATGAATGAAAAAAGGGAAAATTCACAAATATATGGAGATGAAACAACACACTCTTAAATAATCAGTGGGTCAAAGAAGAAATTGCAAGAGATTTCACAAAATATCTTCAGGCAAATGAAAATGAGAACACAACATAACAAAATCCACGGAAATCCAAAAAGGCAAAACTGAGAGGGATATTTATAGCCCTCAATGCTTACATTAAAAAAAAAGAAAGAGCTACATTTGAATATCTAACTGTACACTTGGTGCTACTGGAAAAAGAAAACTATTCCCATATCAAGCCAAAGAAATAATCAGAAATGATCAGAGAAGAAATTAATGAAATCAAGAACAAAAACAACAACAAAAACATAGAGAGAATCAAGAAAACAAAAAGTTATTTCTTTGAGAAGATCAAAAAAAAGAGGAACCCTTAGCAAGATTGACAAAGAAAAAATGAGAGAAGATACAAATAAATAAAATCAGAAAAGAGAGGTAGGCATTACCACTGACCCAACAGAAATAAGAGAGCTCATAAGAGTAAGCAAGGAACAACTGTATGCCAAAAACTAGACAATATAGATGAGATGGACAAATTCCTAGTAATGCACGAAACACCTATACTGACACTAGAAGAAATAAAAGAATTCAGCAAAACAATCGCAAATGAAATTATTAAATGGTCATCAAAAACTTCCCAACGATGTAAAACTTTGACCAAAATGTGGAACTAGTATGGACAAATGAATGTATATGGCTAAGGGACTTCAAAGTAAATTAGGAGGTCATTCCAGAGGTTACACTAATGCACATCTCAGAAGGATCACATTAAATGCCAAGGTAAATATTTCCTCAAATAGTGGGATTCCTCAGGGCTCTGAAGACATCCAGACACTATAGGCAGGACAGACAACTCAGGGGTTTGATACCCTGCCATTGGGCCCTACTTTAGAATTTATGCTCCATACTGTGACAGAATTGGTCTCAGTTATGTTTTCCCTACATATGGCTCCTCAGCCCCTTTTTTTTTGAATGAATAGTTAGTACTAGAGTTGATAAGTGTATGCCCAGAAGACTTAAATCTTTCGGCTGTCTATGTACCAGTTGGGCCCTGAATCACAACAAAGTTGTAAAACCTATTCTCCAGTTCATTGGACTCACCCAGGATAACTAACAAGGAGATGATGATGAAGAATGATCATCCCAAAGCACAGACAGAGCCTGCAACTGCAAACAAGATAGTTCCATCCATTGGACCCATAGAATCTAAGCCCCCTATTAATTAGAGGTGGAGTGGACATCACCATCCCAGAATCCTTAACACTGGGGAATGAACGATGGACTAGAGTACACTTACTGTTATTCTACTATAGTCTTATTGTGATTCTAGCAATGGAAGAACTTTTTTTCATTGATATGGTGCCAGTGGAACCTAGAAGTTCTGAGGGGAGAAAGAGGGAAAATTATCTGTAATTTCAGGGCATATTTGAACTTGGGAATGTCTTGAATGACATTACAATGACAGATACAGTCCATTATATATCTTGTAATAACTTACAAAAAGTGCAGGAGACAGTGTAAACTACAATGTAAACAATAATCCTTGCTAAGTGGCAGTGCTCCAAAATGTGTTCATCAATTGGAACAAAGGTACCACACTAATGAAGGATGTTGTTAATGTGGGAAAATGTGGGAGGGGTAGGGAGCAATGTTTATAGGAAGCCTATTTTTTAATGTAACATTTATGTAATCTAAGTATCTGCTTTAAAAAACTAAAACAGTATTTTAAAAAAATGAAAAACCTAGGACCAGATGACTTCACACATGAATTTTCTAAATCATTCAAAGACAATCTCATACTAATTTTGCTCAAGTGCTTCCAAAATTTGAGCAGGATATAATCCTACCAATCTCATTCTATGAAGTCAACATCATCCTAATACCAAAACCAGATAAAAATACTACTAAAAATATAACTAGAGAACAATATCTCTTATGAATATAGATGTAAAAATACTTAAACAAAATATGTGCAAAAAGAATCCAAAAGCACATTAAAAGAATTATACATCAAGATCAAGTGGGGGTGATCCCTCATATACAAGAGTGATTCTACACAAGAAAATCAAATATTGTAATATACCACATTAAAATATTGAAGAATCAATATCACATGATCCTCCTGATTGATGCAGAAAAGGCATTTGACAATATAGAGCACGCTTTCTTTATAGAAACATCCCAAAAGAATAGAATGAAGCTTTATCAATATGGTAAAGTGCATATAAGAATAACCTACAGCTGACATTTTACTCAATGGTGAAAGACTGAAAGCTTTTCCACTGACATTAGGAACAAGACAAGGATGCCCACTGTCACCATTGTTATACAACATTATGCTTGACATTCTAGTTAGAGCAATTAGGCTAGATAAAGAAATAAAATGCCAAGATAGGAAAGGAAGAATTAAAACTTTCACTATTTGCAGATGATATGATCCTACATCTACAATCTCCTGAAAAATCCACATAAAAGCTACTAATTGCTGAATTAACAAAATGTCAAGATAAAAGATTAATATATAATAATCAATAGCATTTTATACACTACTGATGTGAAACCTGAATTGGAAATCAGAAAAAAAATTCCAGTTATAATAGCAACTAAAACAACCAAATGTTTAGGAATGAACTTACCAAGGACATAAAGGACCTATATTCAGAAAACTACAAAACATTGCTAAAAAAACTGTAGAAGAAGGCTGAAATAAATGGAAGGGCATTCTTTGTTCATGGAATGAAAGACTAATTATCATTAAAATATCAATTACCTGTGGCAGTTAGATATTATTTATGAAATCCAAAAAGGAGATATTCATTATGTTTATAAACTGGTCTGTTTCTCTGGGCATGATATCCTCTGATTGTCTTAGGTTCAGCTGAGATATCTGATTATATTATATTAAGATTAAGGCTTTATTCAACCACATCACTAGAATGTGAGTCAGCATTGAGTTCCAGCCCCCTTGGGCTGAGAAAACCACCTTTCACACGTAAGTAGACACACAGAAAAAATATAAGATGAGAGACATCTCATTAGACACAGCATGGGAAAGAGAGATGAGCCTGATTTTATACAGTTGAGTTTGTGAAGAGAACAGAGCAGCTGAGCCAAGAAAGAAATGAGTCCTGGGGAGAGAGACAAGCCTTATGCCAGCCTACAACTGAGATCAGAAGAAGCTGAGACCATGGAGCCTTAAGAGGAAAGAGGAAGACTGAGCCCTTGTAGATGTCGCTGGCCATCTTACATCAACCTGTGGCAACAGACTTTGTTGAGAAAGTACCTCTTATGGCATCTTGAGTTGGACTCTTTAAAGCCTTGTGACTGTAAGCTTCTGCCCCAAATACCCTTTATAAAAGCTAAAACAGTCCTGGTATTTTGCATCATCACCCCTTTAACTGACTAATACACTACCCAAACTGCTTTACAGATTCAATGCAATTCCAATAAAAATCCCAATAGCATTTTTTGTAGAAATGGAAAACCAATTATCAAATTTACTTGGAAGACTAAGGATCCAAAAAATTCAAAAAGATGTTAAGAAGAAAATTGAAGTTGGAGGACTCTCACCTCTGGACTTTAATGCATATTACTGAGCTACACTGGTTAAAACAGCATGGTATTGGCATAAATGCAGAAACATTGACTGATGGAACTGATCTTAGAACATATACAAAACAAAGAATGGGGACCCCTATCTCACAACTTATACAAAAATAAATTTGGATCAAGGTCCTAAATATGAAAGGTAAAGCCATAAAGCTCCTAGTAGAAAACATCTTTAAGATCTTGTGGTAGACAGTAATTTCTTAAACCTTATACCCAAAGCACAAGCAGCAAAAGAAAAAAATAGATAAATGGGACCCCCTCAAAATTAAACACTTTTGCACCTCAAAGGACTTTGTCAAAAAGTTGAGAAGACAGTCAACTCAATGGAAGAACATAATTGGCAGTCACATATCTGTTAAACTTTTTAATATCAGTGATATAAAACCAGGTCATAAAACTCAACAGTGGAAAGAAAAACTGCCCTATTTAAAATGGGTGAAATTCTTGAAAAGACAATTGGTCAAAGAAGAAATACAAATGGCAAAGAACCACATGAAAAAAATTTTCAACATCAGTAGAAATTAGTGAAATGCAAATCAAAACTTCAATTAGATATCACTTCACACCTACTAGAAAGGCTCCTATTTAAAAAGTTGGAGAACTGTCAATGTTGGAGAGGATGTGGATAGATATTAACACTTCTTCACTGTTGGTAGGAAGGTAGAATGGTACAGTCACTGTGTAGGACTGTTTGGTAGTTTTTAAGGAATTAGAAAAAAGACTTGCCCTGTGAACTGGAAATGCCATTCTTAGGTATATACCTACAAGAACTGAGAGCAGAGACACAAACAGACATCTGCAAACCAATGTTCATAGCAGCGTTTTTCATGATTCCCAAAAGTTGGAAACAATCCAGGTGTCCATCAACTGATGAATGTACAGACATATTGTGGTGTAAACACACGATGAAATATACAGCAGTAAAAAGAAATGAAGTCATGAAGCATATGAAAGCATTGATGAACATGGAGGACATTGTGGTGTGTGAAGTAAGACAGAAACAAAAGGACATATACTGTATGATTGCACTATTATGAACTAGATATATTGGGCAAGCTAATGGAGTTAATAATTGGAATATAGGTCTCCAGTAAATAGAAGGAGGGTAGAGAGTGGATAGCTGAGGGCTAATTTGTGCAGAATTGGCAAAAAAATGTTTGTATATCTTTGGAATTTAAGAGAAATGTTGAAAGACATAATGATGATTTTAACCAGCATAGCTATTATATCGGTGTGATGGTTAAACTAATGTGTCAACCTGACCAGGTAATTGTGCCCAGTTGTGTGGTCAAGCAAGCACTGGGCTAATTGAAATACAAGGATATTTTTGGGCTTTAGCCATCAGTGAGTTTACTTCATAGGTGGCTGATTCTATCTACATCAACCAGGGAGATTGGCATCAGCAATGAGTGATGCTTTATCCAATCAGTTGAATGCCTTAAAAGGGGAAGTGATTTCAGCATTCAGGGAGAATTTTCCAGCTCATCTTCGGACATCCAACATCTCCCAGAAACTCATCAAGGACTTTCATTGGACTTTAATCAGATCCCCTGATTTTCAGCCTGCCTGAAGAAATTGGACTTGTGCATCCCCACAGTCACATGAGAGACTCTTATAAAATCTCATACTATTTACAGATATCTTCTGTTGATTCTGTTTCCCTAGAGAACCCTGACTAATACAATGGGTAAGACAGTTGTTGAAAGGGAAAATCTAAGGTCATGTATATTACTAGAAGGAAAGTTATAACTTGTAACGTGGGACTGTATAATATAGTAAAACCTCATATAAACATGAATATGGTTGATATTGCATATATAAGACTGTTTTTACAAAATATAAATATAAATATACTAGAGAGAAGGAAAAAGAATAGCAGATATGTACAGCAGGGGAAGCATAAGGAGAGTGAGATGATGTTTTTTTTTACTGTTTTTGTTATAATAATGAAAGTGCTCCAAGTATGATTGAAGTGATGAATGCACAAATATGTGATTACACTGAATACCATTGACTGTACAGTTCTGATGGATTTATGATTTATTGATATGTATCAATAAAATTTATTCATTTTTTCAAAAAGTAAGGCTAATTGGCAGCCCATGTCACCAAAGATTTATTATTGTATGTGTAACCAAAGGCTAAGAATTAACAGTTATTTTTACAAAAACTATATTGATGCCTTTATATTATATAACAGCTAAAGATTAATATTTGAAGTTGCTGATATTGGCTGGATTTGCTTAGACCTGCTATTTTGATGGTCATTCTAAACAAGTCTCTCCCCTGTTTATGGTTACTCTAGGCTTAGTCTTACCCTTATGCATAGTTAATATTAAGGTGATAAATCTAGATTGACCTTACCCTTTTTGATAGATTTTGCTCAACTTTGTGTATGCTTACTATTGTTGTGGTAAATACTCTACCCACCTGTTGAATGTCCATATAGAAAACCTTGTGACTGACTTCTACTCTATATTTGCCTATCAAAACCTTGGTCTCTGATAATGATTATAACTTTGTGATTCACCCTGGTTTGGTACCCACCCCATCCTGTTCAGCCACTTAATATTTATTTATGAAGAGATCTGTGTAAAAATCCACCACAATTATTCATTAGTACACCAATATTATAAAATTTTAGAATTTGAAGATCCAGGAGGCAGTTTTGTGCCACTAGGCCAATGTGCTCCTTTGTTTGTGCAACCAAATAAATGCTTTCTCTCTTTAAAACCCTAGTGTATCAGGAATTGGCTCTAAGGATGCATCAGGAGAAAAGAACCTGCTTTTGCTTGGTATCATAGGGCAAGAAAAATTAAATAAAAATGTTATAGGTATAGAGAAATTCACAAACAAAACAATTGTATGGATTGTAAAATTTCAATATATGAAAATTACATATCTTAAAAATACAGAATGTTTTTAAACAAGAGAAGTTGTGATATTTGAACCTTGGCACATGTGCTCACATTCCCCTTATTTAAGGCCACTAAAAATTTCAATCTTCTGTCTTTCATGGTGAGTCCTAAATTGGCATAGGGTCCTGAATAAAACTACAATCAAATTACTGTTATCACATTTGATATGAACTATATTTTCCATGACACTCATAGATTCTAAGGGAGAACACAGTCAAGTCTGTAGTTTGTCATTCAATCCAAAATAAATTGCATTCAAACCAAATATTTAAATGTAGAACTTAAAACCATAAAAGGAATAAAATATAAAAAATAAGTATAGTCATAAAACAGTGGACATACAAAAGATTTTTAAAACATGGTCATTTATTGGTATTAAAATTTAAACAGTCAATAGTTAATATTTTAATTAATAAGGAAGCTAGTTGAGATTGGATGCATATGGAAAGAGGAGTTTCTTCTCAGATGCAACTGTATTGAATGGCATAGATTTCCCCAGGAATGGATAGGTAAAACTGAAATAATTTGAATAGCTTTATTTAAATATTAGCAATCTTTTCAGTGATGATATTGATTTCAAGATAATGAGTGAAAATACCCAGTAATGAACCAGGGGGAGACAAGCAACCAGCATGAATAAGAGAATGGTAGCACCTTTTATAAGTAAAAAAATGAAGACATTATAGAAAACAGTTTGCAGAACTGCATTTGCTGATATGATACTAAAAGAAATAAAGAAAATGTAAGATATCAAATTCTGGTTTAAAATATTGAAACCTTATTGACAAAAGCTATCTAGATATGAAAAGTATTCACTTCATATTCTGCCTATATATATGAAAAAAATTTTCAAGGAAAAATATAAGGAAAAAAATGAAGATGGGAACAACAACAAAAAAGAAAGGAAACAAGAAATCCCTAGATGAAGTTTTCAACATTCACAAAGAAAAATTTGCGTTGTGTCTATAAATATTACGAGGTAACATATGATAAATATAACATATGGAGACAGACTGATTGTATAAGAATAAATAAAATCTAGGGAAGCCCTATGTATACTAAGTGTCATATCTAACCCCTAATGTCCATAAATTTTTAAAAGAAAAAAGGAATTTTGCAGTAACCAACCAAATATTTTTAAATGTTCGCATTTACTCTATATAATCTTCCTCTGTTCTTTGTCCTGTGGGAGCTCCTCTCCAAGTGTGGATTGGAAAGTGCCTCAATTGTTAAGTGCTCAAATAGACTTATCCAAAAAATATACTGTTTAATAATTTTTAACACATATAATTCATTTCATAATGTGCACTCTTTGGCCAGGTTTTAAATGCCAGAACTATCATGATCGGTAATCAGTTACTTAAGTGTTTCATCCTCCATCTACTAAACATTTTGCATTCTGGTTTTGTTGTTGTTGTTGTTGTTGGTTGTTTGTTTCTTGGTTTGTTTGTTTGTAGTTAAAGATAAGGAAGAGGATTTGCAAAGGGGCAGTGAAGTATGATACTTCCAATTAGATTGTAAAAACAAAACAGATTTTCTATGTGGTTAGATTAGTATATACTAATATCTTTTATCATGAATCTGTCTGTTAATGGGGGGCCCAATGTATTCGGCTATTTCAATATGGTGAATTATGGTACACACAAAAATCAAAAACAATGACAATGAAGAACTATTTTTGAGAACAAAAAAAAAACACAAAAAGCATCAGAATTTAACCAATAATTGGATTCAGAGTGATTGTTTTGTTCACATCAGACAAGTTTCACAGAGACATTCCCCTGAGAGGTAGGATTTTGGTTTCCTTAAGAATCACTCTATTTCCCAACGAATATTTTGTTAATTAAAGTAAGGGCAGATTAATAGCATAGGGACTGAGAAGAGTTTTGAGTTGTCTCACACATATTTTTAAAAAGCCTTGAAAAGCATCTTTGTTTTCTTATTTAGCAAATTCTTGTAGCTGGTAATTATGACCTTGAAAAGTAGAAAAGAGAGCTCTCCCTCTCAATTAAGCCCCAGTACTGGGTATGCCCAGGGACTTGTTAAAGTGCAACAATGTAATACTTTTAAAGTTATTAAAAGGAAGAAATTATAAGCACTTTTACCTGCAGAATGAATCTCAGGAGAAAAACTTGTTAAAGAAAGCATCCCTAAGGTTTCCATCTCAGCTCACCCTGGCATTCTGAAAATTAAAGACCAGTATTAACTTATAGGTTTTTTTTTTTTTTTTTGCAAGAGTGAGATCAAAGAGAAACTTTGAAAACAAGTTTTAGGTTTCTCCTGGGATCAGGTTGCAATTGTCATACACAATGCATTCTCAATTTGCTTGTAAGAAGCATTTTGTGTTGGAAAGTGTAATGGGAGTGGGGGAATAAAAATGTACTCAATTAATTCTAAGTGGTTGAAGAGCAAAAGAAGCTCTCCTTGGTGCCATTGGGCTCATTTTCACTCCAACATTTACCTTCTATGGAACTTGTCTTCACATGATTGACCATTAGAATAAAACGATCAAATGACAGGCTCATTTCCCTGATATGACAACTTACTTCAGTATCTTGAAGACATAACACTAGATTCATAGTTTAATATTTAAAATATTGTGATGATATGACAACACTTATAGCAAAATTGTCACAGAACTAAATAAATAATTAGATATTTTGTTTCGTGTAAAAGCACACATTATTCAACTCTGCTATGTCACAAGAAACTATTTGATTGTTTAAAGTTTGCACTTAAATTTCACTTATTCATAAAGCCTAAGGAACTAGGGCTAAAATCTTCATGAACAAAAATCAATTAATGTCACCAATTTAATAATACATTCATTAAAGTCAGTGAAAACCACAAAACTCCTAGGATAGTGTAACTGTTGGGGAA
>JAQZBX010023557.1:0-30736 GCA_029593785.1 Cabassous unicinctus | reverse complement strand
TCCCATGTGGGAAGCAGGCACTCAACTGCTTGAGCCACATCCGCTTCCCCCTACTATCTTACCCTAAGTGGGAGAGCTGGGATGCCAACTCAGCTGTGTCTGGTGACAACAGTGCCTCAAAAGGAATTATTTTATTGGATGTCAGGGAATTCTGGAGACAAAAGGATTTCTACATTAAGTTTTATATACATTCATATGATTAGCAGCCAGCATGGTATAAACAGGGGGAAAAAACAGAATAGAGCAATAACTGCTTGTATTTGTTAACAAAAACATTCCTAAAACACAATAGTAATATTTTCTGGAAATTGAGTAAGGTCTACAGTCAAGATACTTGATCAGGTTTGTTAAATTATTTTGCCAAACTAGGGCCTTCATTTAAAAATCAAATTATCCTCGTGTAGATCTACCCTTAAAGAGTGTATTTTTTTGGATGCAAACAGAATGAAATAAAAATATTTAAAGAAATAATTCAAATAAAATACCTATTGTACTGCCTGGCACATGGTAAGCAGTATATGGATATTTGCTACCATATTATTTTATTTGTAAAGCAACTGAATCTTTCTGGACTCTCTTAATTATTCCACTACATTCTCAAGAACTAGATAACTTTGGATAAAACAGAATTACCAAATGTCAGTTAAACCTGATTTCACCATTTTTAAGTTACTTTCTCTATTACACTGCCTGTCAAAATATAAACACCACGATTAGAACTCTGATTAAAAAAAGATTAATAGTATAAAGAAAGTTGGGAATTACCAAAATAAACACCTATACTCAAAGAATTCCATTAATATCAGATTTAAAGAATTAAGGGTACTAATGGTCCTTTTGTTTCATTGAAATTGAAATTACTAATAACGTAAATTTTCAAAAAGATCATTTTATTAAAAAGAATTCCTGATTTAGAATCCACCAACCACACAACTAAAATTTTAACATTGTTCTGGGTTTTGTAACTCCAAATACTTTGCCTTTTTATTTTTTAAAATTCCTAAGTGCTCAGAGTTGAAAGACCTCAGTTTGAGTACTAGGTCTATTATTACTAGCTGTGGGCCTATAAATCGGTTAGATAATATCTCTGAGTCTCAGTTCCCTTACCTGTTAAACGAAGTAACCTCGCTTTACGTGTCTAAATGAATATTAAGACCACCGTCATTATTGAAAAGCATTGTTACTTAGACTTCCAAGTAGCCTAAAGGAGCAGGAGACCTGTGACTCAATGGACTCGGCCAGCCCAGTACTTAACGTTTTTTAATTTGGATGCCTCTAAAGATGACATTCCTTCTCTGGTCTTACCCTCGGCTTCTGGGACTTAATTTACCCCTACCTGAAGTCATTTGAAAATGTGACTGTGGGCTAGAATTATGGAACTGGACTTGAAATTTGTGAGAAAGAATAAAAATCCAGAAATTACTAGATTCCTGCCTAGAACTTGAGTAATAAAACACACCCCAACCCCCAAATTCATGCTTTTTTAACCATATTTGTTTTTGAGCAGAATAGTATGTATGCATGCAATATATTCTTTCTTAGCAACCGTGCCAAAATCTAAGGCACTGTAATTTTACTAAGTATAAAAAGTAAATTCTAAATATTTAAAATTCCACATTTATATTTTTAAATGAAGATGTAAGGTAAACTGCTGAAGCAATTTTGTTAAAAGCTTCACCTGAAAACTTCCATCACAATTTAGAAAGGGTGGAGGAATGGTTTTAATCTCAACTTTAGCTCAATTAAAAGAGAAAACACAAAAGCCACTCCAGCTTAATAACTCGCTAGTTCTTGATCAGTTCACAACACAACAATAAGCCCCTCAAAATGAGTTTTTAAAGCGAGGTTATGCCCTTCATGTTGTGTTATCACAGTGGCAGATCACGCTGCTGCCTTGGACCCCTCCGCCAGCATCACAGCGGCTGCTTCTCTGAAGCTGCTGTCACAGAGGAGTCATGGTGCCTGTGTGTGCCTACAGAGAAGCACGAAATTGAACTCGAAGTAGTGTCTTTGTGATATCTTTTCAACAAGTCATGTCCCATTCAGCCTGCTAGTTTATCTCTGTCAGGCTTGGGGCCCAAGTGGCTTACGGGAGCTGTCAGGGACAGGTAGACCAACCTGCTTTGTGCTGAGGAGATAATGCGTCTTTCGGGCTTGGTGATCTCTTTTCTTCTCTTCCCTTTCGAGATCGGCCTTCTTCTCTTCTCTTTCTTTCATCTCTGCAAACTCTTCCAGTGCCTCCCTGCATCACAACAGTCTCCAATTATTTATGATACGAAGATTCTGTTAACGTTTTAACTTTTTCACTGATGACAATCAAGTTTATTGAGGGGCAGCCATTACCCACATCCATCAAAATCAGTGGTGTAACATGTCTCACCTGCATATAGTACATGAATTTCTGCAATCTCTAAAAAGAAGCCTTTCAGTGATTTTTCAATTGATTACATTTTAAAAATCAAATGCTTCTATGTTAATTCAATAGATGAGGAAATACTCATGTCAAATGCAAAGGAAGTGACTTACTACATGATTGGTTTCATTGCTTGATGATTAGCTGTTTTGGACATACTTAAATATCCCAAGAAAATGTCTGAGCTACTGTTTTTGTTTGTAATTTTGGTTTTGTTTTTAGAAATCTCTAATAGTTTATTTTGTACACTAACTATTGGGCTAATTTTAAAAATGTGACAGGATTTTATATATATACTTAATTATTGTAAGCTTAGTTCAGTTAACACTTCTAATAATATCAATAGTATTACATATATGACTCTGCACTTGAAGAGTTGACATTTTGTTCAATTATATAGGAAATTAAAATGAAAGTTAAATTAGGCAAGTAAGTTCAAGTCTTTTCTGAATATAATAAATTCTATTAAAATAATGAAGTTTATCATCATTTATGTGTGTATATAAGTATATAAAAATATTAAAAAATCAATTTTCTCATAAATTATGTGAATACATTTTAAATAGAACAAGATATTATCAAATATGGAAAAATAGCTAAATCCTTTCTTTCCATAGGACAATTTAACTATTCAAGCTAAAACGATCTTTTGAAGTTATACTTCATTCTGTTTTTAAAATAAATAAATAACCTAGTGTCTATTGCTGTAAGTTAAATTTTAAGTAAATCATTCGACCATTTGCCTCAAAGATATAAGGGGGAAGGAAAATTTCCAAAAATAAAAAGATTCTCATATCTGCTTCAATCTCTAGAAATATTTTTGTCACAATTTTCTGTTAAGGGTTACTAATACTTCATACAAGGTTACTTATGAAACATACTGACGTTTAAAAATCACCACGCTATGCTATTGCAGCAGAGTAATTTTTTTCAACATAAGATTAAATTGCAAAATAAATGAATTACTTGGAGTGGCCTGGCCCCCGTCTTGCCACACTTCTCTTGAAAACTGCTTATTAATATGAAAAAAGGAGTCAGAACATAGCCTGTTTTACTTCATGCATAGTATTTTGGGGGCTTCTGCTCCCACAGAGCTGGGCTAGCTGCACATTTAGATTGTGTTGGCAAGCTGGTACAATGACCTTTCTGACCTGCCATCTCAAGGCTATTATTAATCGCTAAGTAACCTGGTAAAGCCAAACAAATTTGTTTCCATTGAAAGGATCTCTATCTGTGTCTGAGAATTTGTTCTGTACCAAACAAACCTCATTAACTGTGTCCATTTTTGACAAAGAACCAGGACTTAGAGGGATTGGTGACCTTTCTTTGTCCTTAAGGTACAAATTTCGAGGTAGCTACATATGACTAAATGAGAATTTTTACCAAGAAAAATAACAATCATGTGTTACATAAAAAGGTGGCTACATTGTTAATTTTAATCTTTACTTTTTATATTATGTAAAAATAAATATTCTATAATTCCTCCTTATAAGCCTTTAAGATAATTTAAAATAACCAGTGAACTGCCACTATAAAGATAATTACTTGGAAATACTTCTACCAACTTTAATATTATTACTCCAAAGATTAAGTACAGTAATTTTCCAAGCAATCAGAAAAATGCAAAATACATCTACAAAGAAGTTTGTGTTCTGTAAATGATTTAATGAATGTGAAGATATCTTATAAGAAAGAATAGAAGTCCAATATAATTGCACATTCATACAAATGGGTAAGGTACAAGGAAGTACATAGAACTTGGATACAAAAGCAAAAGTGTAAGTTATCTGAAGCAGTAAAACAATCGTCAGGATATAGAAATGTAAAATGAAAACAGTGTGTACTTGGGGAACTCAGCAGGAAGAGCTAAAACTGGGCAATATGTAGAAGAATGTCAGTTTCCATGTAGAAAGAAAAAATACAGTAAACCCAGAAAGAACTAGAAAGCCTAAAATTAAATCTAACAACCTTTATGGAACACTAGAAAAACTAATCTGGGGTAATATCAAAACACAAATTAGCTAATAAAGTCACATAATTATTGAAAAACTTTAGTTCTCAGAGTCCTAATTGATTTATTGTAATACTTGAGATTGTATGGATATGTTGAACACCCCATTATATTTATGTTAAATATCCTTTGTTAAATGACCTTGATATACAAGTTTTAGTTACATCAACAGGAATGAAGATATGGCTCAGTGTAAAGGGTGCAATATAAAATTATGTTCCCAATAAAAATAAAATGATAGAAACCATTCTATCTAGGACTCCTGACAAAATTATAAGAATTATCTGTTTTTTAAATCTGGAAACTTTAAAGATGCAATAGCTTTAAAACAATTTTTTACAAATATTTTCAGGCTGTTATTAATATGTTTTTCACTTCAGGCATATTTTCTTATTTTTTACTTAAAAAAGAATCCTGGGATGTATAGGGGATAGCTCTGTTTTATAAATGTGCAAATGGATAAAGAGATGTAATGATTTATAGATAACAAATCAGTTAATAACAGAAATGGAATTGGAATCCCTAGATTTCCAGATTTTCCAAGAAATATTATTCAGAAGATATTTGTATTGAAATGGATCACACATATTCTCTCCTTTTATCTTGTGATTCTTTTACACAGAATAGGATAAGTTCCAAAGCTACTTGCACATTTTGTGATATAGTTTAAAAATAAAGATAAAAATTACCGAAACTTTTGCAAAGCTTTACATATTTGAACGTGTTTTACTATATAGTTATAATGATGATAAATATTTACATATTTGAATAATGATAGCAATAATAAAAATAATAATATCCACTGGGAGGCAATATAGTGGAGCAATTAACAGCATAGACTCTGAAATGACTGTCTGGTTTTACAATCTCTGTCCTGTTACTTACTAGCTCTTTGATCTCTGTGCCTCAACATCCACATCTGTTAAAATATATTAGTATTCATATCTTCCTCATCAAGCTGTTGTGAGGATCTAATAAGTTAATCTAGGTGAAGTATTTAGAGTAGGGGCTGGCACACAGTAAGGAGCTATATAAGTGTCAGCTGTGAATGTTATGAAAGCTATGAATGTTTACTATGAGCCAGGTGCTAAGCTATGTGCTCCATCTACTCAACAGGATATGAATCCTTTATGTTTTCTCAGATTCCCTCAGTGGCTTCCTCTTTTCTCTCTCATGATCAGTGCACACTTGGATGAAATTCCACATTGCTGGGCATGGAATCTGACTTTCTGAGAAGCATGGGGTAAACTTTAACCAATGGGAAATGGGAGATGATAGGAGCTATGCAGATAAATCTCCTCACTTTTTGTCCTCCACAGATTGCTCTGAGAAGTGGTTTCTCCTTACAGAGCTGGAGGAAACTTGTGTGGCTAAGATGAGCAAACACAAACATAATGTGTTGCATCACACTGAGTCCCTTTGGGGCTCTATGTAAAGGGGTGGTCGGGGCTGCAGGAACACATCATGTCACATGCCTCCCTATAGGGCAGAAGCACCCAATCCTCTAGCGAGGAGTGGTGGCTGCTGGCTGCTCAATGCTGGACCATCTGGGGAAGATAAACTGCCCCACTAAGGTTTAGTCGTCCTCTCCCCCAAGCCTGCCCAGACCCTTTGCCTCAGTTTAGAGCACTCTCACAAGCCCTACTATTTCAAGGCTTCCTGAGATTGGCTAAGGTCTCTGGCACAGTTCAACTCCCATGCTCCTCCCTTACAGGAGGTAAATTCCTGTACCAAATCGCTGTCTCAGAGTTTCCATCTACGAAACCTCACATCCTCCTTTTCCTCACCTTAGTTACCCTGGGCTTTAACCATTCAAATAAAGTATAAGCACTTTAATCCTTGGCTTGTGTTCTGCTGTCAAGAGATTCCCAGCTAAGAAATACACCTCATTCAATACTTTCAATTGTCCTGTGCAGCAGATATTTTCACCCCATTTTACAGATTAGCAAATGAGATTCACAAAAGTAAAAATCTCTGCCCAAACTCCACTACTACAAAGTGGCAGAGTTAGGATCGGAATCCAGTCTGACTCCAAAGTCCTTTTAACTATAATATTATGCTCATATCATAAATTTTTACCCAAATCCAATATTTTATTTAGATACCAGTAGGACTTTCTTTCTGACAAGGCAACTTTGAATATTGGAGTGCTGATATTAGTTTCCCAAAACACACAAAAGGATAAACCTGCTCTGTTTTGAAATAATTTAAATGAAATGTCACAACTCTCTTTCATCATTGGGTCATAATATTATGACTGGGTAGTTACATGCGAACATGGCATATACAGAATTTTGCATTTTTAGTCACAAATCTCTCTTCTTTGAAATATGTTTTTCACTTGTTATTTTTTGAGAAAGTAAAGAATGCTAATGCATATTATAATAATGTATAAAAAGAGAATGGAACTGAACAGCCACTTAGAAGCTGGTTGGGACAGAGCTGCTAACAAACAATACAAATGCACAGGGTCTTTCAGGATCCACCCCTGCTTCTCACCACTCTCCCTTGAGGTCACTACACTTTAGTCACAATGGCCTCATTTCAGTCCCTAGACCTAACTAAGCAAATCAATCGTTTCTACCTCAGGATCTTCACATATATTGAATTTTCTGCCTTGAACTCCTTCACACCAATTTTAATTCTTTTCTGATTGTTATTATCACTCATAACACCATAGTTTTGTATTTTTACTCTGTAGAACATAAAATTTATAATCATATATACATGGATATATTTACTATATGCCTCCCCCACTAGACTAAAAACTCTATAAAAATAAGGACTATGTCTATTTCGTCCATGTCTATTTGCATGAATGAGTAAATAATTTTACAAAGAAAGTCCTGGAGAGTAGGGCCATTAAGTTGGATATAAATTGTTTTAAAGAATCTCTTCTACTGTATGGATATAAAAATGGAAGTTTATGTACATGAATGATAATAGAAGCTACAGAGAAGTGCCTGCAAAAACAATTACACAATTTCTACTCAGTCCTGAGCTCAAGTGAAAGCTAATAATTGCCTCCTATCAAACAAAAATTGGTATTTTCTTGCTTTGTACATTTTCTTTTTCTTGTCTCAATGACTTCTTTTCGATTGTTTCTTAATTTTTATCTTTTGGAGCCAATAGAGAAAAAATAATATATTCCCATAAACTGTTTTTTGAGAAACAAAGACTACTCAGCTCAAAATTAAATTATTTCCACAAATAAATCACATTTACAAAATGAAAAATGCCCAAATTCAAAAGTACAATTTGAGAACAATCCCCTCCTGTCTATTAAGGACTGAATCATTCACAGTTCAACATTTGTTCAGTGGATGCATGAAATACTTTATTCACCACAGTAAAATTTATTAAGAAGGTAGCCATTCAGAGAGTTCAATATTCTGCTATTCTCTTATATTATTCATTTCAAAATATAGTATTGAAAAAAAGAAAGTTTGTACTTTTAAATTTCTTTTTAAGGCAAGAACAAAATGAACAAAAATCTCTATCCTTTCTTCAAAGACTGTCTAGATTCTTTTAACAATAATATCTAGGTTTCACCACTCTCATAATCCACACTCTTTTATATGTCTATTACATTCTGCACCCCATTATAGCTGTATGCATACATCCATTTCTTGCATTCTCCCCACTAAGTACTAAGGTCCTGAAGGTCAGGGTTGAGGTTTATTCATTTTGAGCCCAACCCAAAAATAACTTAGGCTAATACCTAATACACTGGCTACTGGCATACTTTTTTTTATTATTTGTCAGACAGTGAGTAAATTTCATCACTTCTGATGATTTATTTAGGATAGGGAAGAAGCTACACAGAGAAAGCCTCTCTTGAAAAGTGGGGTGGAATCAAGACTCAGGCTCTCTGCCTAGGACAATGGTTCTCAAAGTGGAGTTCCTGAACCAGCAGCAGCAGCAGCAGCATCAATGGGAACTTGTTAAAAATTCAAACAGATAAATGGGTAAACAAAAATGTAGCATATCTATACAATGGAATATTATTCAGGTGGAAAAAAAGAATTACTGGTACATGTTACAACATGGATGAACCTTGAAGACATCATGTTGAGTGAAATAAGTCTTTTTGTTTTTTAATAGTATTCCATTGTATGGGTGTGCCATATCTTCTCATTTTTAAAAATAATTTTATGCTGTGTAACCTTATTAAGTTCCAAAATACTGACATCAAGAATATAAAAAAGTTAAATATTGTCGAGATGTCAATTCTACCCAAAGTGATTGACAGATTCAATGTGATCCCAATCAAAATTCCAATGACTTACTTTGTAGAAATGGAAAAGTCAATCATCAAATTTATATGAAAGAGTAAGGGATCGTGGATAGCCAAAAACATCCTTAATAAGAAGTATGAAGTTGGAGGACTCACACTTCCTGATTTTAAAACTTACTATAAAAGCTACAGTGGTTAAAACACAGCATGGTTCTGGCACAAGAACAGGCCAATGAAATTGAATAGAGTTCAGAAATAGACCTACACAATATGATTTTTGACAAGGGTGCCACATCCACTCAATGGGGGAAAATAGTTACTTCAACAACTGCTACTGGGAAAACTGGATATCCACATGCAAAAGAATATCCATATATAAAAATTAACACAAAATTGATCAAAAACCTAAATATAGAACCAAAACTATAAAAATTCTAGAAGAAAACACAGAAAAGCATCTTTAGGGCCTTGTGTTAGGTAATGGTTTCTTAGACTTTACATGAAAAACACTAGCAACAGAATAAATAAATAACTAAATGGGACCTCATCAAAATTAAAGGACTTTATAATGAAATAAAGAGACAATCTACAGAATTGGATAAAATATTTGGAAATCACATATCTGATAAGGGTTTAATATCCAGAATTTATAAAGAAATCCTGCAACTCAACAACAAAAAGACAAATAACCCAATCAAAAAGTGGATGAAACTCTTGAGTAAACATTTCTCCAAAGAAGATACATAAATGGCCAAAAAGTACATGAAAAGATGTTAAGTATCATTAGCTATTAGGGAAATGCAAATCAAAACCACAAAGACATACTACCTTACATCCACTGAATAGCTAATATTAAAAAATAATAATAATAACAAGTGCTGGAGAGGATGTGGAGAAATAGTAACACTCACTCATTGCTATTGGGAATGTAAAATCATGCAATTGGTGTGGAAAATAGTTTGGCAGTTCCTTAGAAGGTTAAGTATAGAATTACCATATGACCCAGGAATCCCACTTCTGGGTATATACTCAAAAAAAATTGAAATCAGGGACTCAGATATTTGCACACCAATATTCATAGTGTCATTATTCACAATTGCCAAAAGATAGAAGCAACCCACATGTCCATCAACAAATGAATGGATAAACAAAATGTAGTATACACAGGCAATGGAATATTGTGCAGCCATGAAAAAAGAACAAAGTTCTGATACATGCAACATCATAGATGAACCTTGAAGACATAATGTTGAATGAAATAAGCCTGACACAAAAATATAAATATTTTATGATCTCACTGATAAGAAATAATTGGAACAAGCAAATTCATAGAGTCAGAAAGAAAATACAGGTTACCACAGGCCTGGAGGGGTTAGGGAATGAGGAGTTAATGCTTAATTGGTAAAACAGAATTTCTGTTTGGGGTGATGGAAAAGTTTTGGTAATGAACAAAGGTGATGGTAGCACAACATTGTGAATGTAATTCACACTACTGAATCATATATTTGAATGTGATTAAAAGGGGAAATTTTAGGATGTATGTTGCTAAATTATAAATTTTAAAATGAATATAAAATAAAACCCATTGGCTTGTGGGCTAATGAAGCTCATGGCGCTCCCCTCATCCAGTTCTTTGATCTATCTCAAGAAAAGGGATGTTACCATGGATTGTAACCTTCAGGGATTTTTTTTTTTAAACAAATAAACACTCCTCATTCACCCCTCTCTCCGTTCAGCTCCTCCCATAGCAAGCTCTAATCTGCCTTCTATGTCTGCAAATTTGCTATTTCTAGTCATCTCTTATAAGTGATCTCATACCATTTTTAATTAATTTAATAATATTAATATGAATATCACCATATTAGATAAAGCACTATGAAGTACTACAAAGGAGATGGAATATGTCCACCACAGAACTTTTATAGAAATACAATAATTTTGACAAAGAAATAGAAATTATACACAGATTTCTTTAAAAGCAAAAACACCCCCAATTTTAAAGGCAACTGCTAACACTACTACACAGATTTCCTCAAATAAAAACAAAGAACCATCATCTGTGCCACCTTAAAAAAAAAAATTCTAAGTTAATCAATTTAAGCATCTCTCTAGTGTTCTCACTAAGTTTTGAGGGCAGGTAGTCTTCAAAACAAAAATAGCTTAACAGCAATATTTCCTCCTGCATATTTTATGACATAAAAGTACTTTAGTTAAATTTATTAAATGCATTTACATTTCATCTCTAACAATTGTCTGTTCTCAATATATCCATATTAAAGCCAATAAAAAAAAAGAGAAGGCTGAATTCTAAGTTGAAAGTAAAATTACTAACCACGAGTAAAGCTAATTATATACATAGACTAGGTATGTGATATCCACAAATATTTTGAGAGTGATAAAAACTTGGAGCAGATTGCCTAGAGGTCATTAAGACATCTAAAACATTTGTGTTAGAAAAAAAAAGATTTATTGTAAGTGAATAAAACTATTTAAACTATTTATTTTATGGAACTTGTTTTACTAACTGGTTATCTACTACCTGAAACTGTTTGGCAACTGTTGTAAACTGCATTAGGGCTTTCAAAGGGAATACACAGTTTAATATTAAATATTCTGTAGCACATGGTCATTAACATTCAAGCAAGCAGGTTGCTTCTGTGTTTCACATATTACTTTGAACCTGGAGTTGAGACTAATATTTTGGAAACAATTAGTTACTCATGAAAATGCTTTGTTTCAGTATAGATCAACCTCTCTTTAAAATGTATAGGTTACTTTAAGATTGAAGAGCATGAAGATAATTATCATGCACTCATTTAATCAGTCAGGCACTCACAAGTAGGTTTAAAAAATTAAAACAGATAAGGATGCAAAAAACTCAGTCTTGCAAATAAAATAGGTGTAACTAACCAGAATACAGTCAACGTCTCTGAAAGACACACATATGCAGTACTATAGTTCAGAGAGCTAATATGAAGTTAGAAGATCAGGAAAGGTTTCATGTCGGTGGTGGCATTGGACCTGGGAATTAAACAAAGGGCAGGCTTTTACTAGACCAGGAGAACAGGGATGGAGGGGACTGGTACTGAAATGAGACCTGATCGTTCACAAGAAACTCAAGCTCTCTTTCACAGAATTTAGCCATCAACAGCAAAGAGGAGAAGTTCACTTTACAGTAGAAGTTTTCTTGGCCATGAGCAAATGGACTCTTTAAGGGTAATGCTAGCAAATTTGTGCTCTATTGACTAGAAATGTTCAGAATGAAAAAAGTGAAAAAGAAGATAATAGCCAATGTTATAAAATAACAATACCATAACTTCACCCTGAGCATAGAAAAGATAGCCCAACTGCTCCATTATTTCATTTACCTACTTTGCATGATTTTAAAAAGCAATGAGACTCCATTCAGAGATCATTCATGAAAATCAATTTTTTCCCTTCTTCTCGCTCTTTTGAATCAATTTACATGAAAAGGTTTTTTTGTATATAGCATTCTTTCTGAAAATATGCACATATTTCACAGTAAAATTATTTTCTTTTTATTATTCTGAATAATTTCTGTAAGAAAAGGAAGTAGAATTTCATATAACACATGATGTCAAATTGAGAGTGACATTAAGCTAAGTATAACAATAGGCATAATAAAAAATGTATTTACATATGCATTACTGTTCAGGGACTCAAAGTATTTCACAGATATTAATTCATCCTCAAAACACCCCAGTGTTGTTGGTAAGGGGCAGGTATTAATAAGGTCCCTGTTCTTCTTTGCAAAATGAAATGACTTTCTAGATGGTGACTTGAGACACAGCACAGGGGCTTTCCTTCTCAAAGTAGAGTAAGGCCATCATATTCTCTCTCATTTGCATACCTTAACAACTGTGATTCAGCAGGACCTTAATCTACTAAATTTATGTTTGGGTTGGAGTTCAGAGTTGAAGTAGCTAAAGTTCCCAGTTCATATGAAAAGAATTGCATAATCTTATTTACTTTGTGTTTACTTCGAAATCACAATTTTCTCTGATTGAAAATATGTTAATCTCAACTTAAAGCAAAAATAATTGCTGCTACTTTTCCACGCAATCCACTCAACACAGACCAGGGACATCACCAAGCTAATCTCGATGCTATCATAAAACAATAATAAAATACCAGAGGATGATGTCAAGGTATTTTAAAATAGTATGCCATATGTAACTTCAGAAAATATCTAATGATTACGGAATTATTGATTGAACAATTGCTTTATAATTGATCTTAATAACACTTCAATATGAATGACAAATATAATCCTATAATATTTACTGTTGGGGATAAGAAAAGTTACCAAATAGTGGTAGTACAGATAGAGAGAGAAGGAAAAAAGCTGGAATATTTTCTTCCTCCATTCTCTTCAATGACACCTAAGAGAACTGGCTAGATTAGAAAGGAAAGATGGGAAAAATGATAAGAATTACAAAGGGGTAATGAAAAAGGTATTTTAAAAATTAAATAGTGCCTTAGCAAAGCACTACTTTTGTAGTAGAACACAATGGAATATATTTCGTCTTTATCACAAAGTTTCTGTTTTTTAGGTGTACATATACTCTAGGAATTCTCATTCTACACTAATATTTTTCAGCTTTTTATTTTGAAACACATTCAAACTTCAGGACAGTTACAAAAATAATGAAAATCCCAAGAGAACTCCAACATATCTTTAATCCCCCAAATACCCAGATTCACCAATTTTAACTTTTTGCCACATTTGCCACCTCTCTCTCTCCCCCTCTCTCCCTCTCTCTCCATTTTCTGAACACTTCATTATAGGTTCTTGTGGCAGGTTTAATTGAATTGTATAACCCAGTTTGGACATGTTTTTGGTCTTGGTACACATTATGGTGGCTGCAGACCCATTGTAACTAAGATCTCTTCAAGACATTTATTCAATGCTTTCTACAAGCATGGCAAGTTTTGGGACAGTGAGTCCTTTAGGCTACCACCAGACAGATTAGGCTAGACATACATGCTCCCAGCATGTGCACAAGGGTCACTTCTCCCTCTGGAACTGGGATCAGGGATTCTACATTGGGAGTGCAGGCTGGCTCCAAGCCAAGCTAGTGAGGGGTGGGAGAGGATTCAGCCAGGGCACCAAGAGACTGTACCACTTTTAAGAAGGTTTTCTCTTGATTTAGTGCATGCCCTGTCACTACAATCCTTTAAGTCTTTTATGGAACCCAGAGAAAGATGTTTCTGCCAGTTCTTGCTGGTTGACCAAAGCTTCTATGATGGGACAGAGCCCTGAAGAATCTCTCATCTGCCATCTTCATCAGGTTAGGGCCTCTACACAAATAATTTTTAATTAAGATACAAGTCAACATTTTTTCTCAATGATTTATGGTTTCAAGAATTATAATTATTTAAGAATATAATTTGAATATTTATTTTGGGTTAGTTTAACTATTATACCAAGCACATACACTAAAGTGTAATCCTGTGGTTTATATTCTACATGTTTCTAAGACTTCTAATTCATCTTTTACTATGGAACCCTTGAAGGGAAGGATATGTGACCGATGACCATGATCAGATTTGCATTTTGGAAAGATCATTATGGCAGCAGTAGGAAGGATGCATTGGATGAGGAGTGAGAACAGAGAGGTAGGAAAAAGAATTGATAGCACTTGGTTACCAATACAATGGAGAAAAGAGACTTTAGAATGAATCCCATATTTCCAGCTTGGTGGCCTAAATGAAGAGTAGTTTACTTCACCATAGGAATAGGAAGAAGTTTTAGGGGAAATAATAACTTTATATATAAGCATGCTTAGCTGGATATGGCTGAGGAATACTCAAGTGGCAATTCTAGCAGGCATTTGAATAAGTAGTTCTGATACTCAGGAGAGAGTTCTGGACTGAGGATAATATTTTGATTTATGAATCATAAGAACACAAAGGTTAGCAGAAGTTACAGAACTGGAAGAGATTGTCCAGACTATGTAGAGTGAAAATGCAAGTATATCAAAGAGGGAACACACATTAAAATTTAAGGTCAGACAAATAAAGGTGAGCAAACCATTAGAAAATTGAAAGGAAAGAGTGGTGTCTTAGAATCCAAATTGTAAGAGAGATCAGAGAAGAAGGTAGTTAACAGTGTCATATGTTTCAGAGAGTCAAATTATTTGAAGGCCAAATAGCCTGCTGCATAGAAATTATAATTTATTTAGCATAGTTATATTTCCATGATACAATTTCACAATAATTAAAGCATATCTTCAAGTTTGATTTTAAAAGTTCAGCTATAAATTGTTAATATATCCAGCATCTGCATCTGATTTCCACTATATGCATTGACTCTCAATCAGCAATTTTAACAATAGCATTTCTGGACCTTATCACAGAATTTTTTAAAAAGGAACTCATTCATCTATCTCCTATCAAAAAATCAGCAAAGAGAAATGAGAGATAACTACTTCCAATCCATCCATTCCTCAAGGTTGCACAATCACAAGGCTAAGTCCATGAACAAAATATTTTAGTTCCTTGCTTCCAAATGAGCAATACTTTAGTCCCATACACTTGGGAAATCTTAAAATGAATTGTTCCTTACATTACTCAGTATTACCTATAGAAGAGTAACATCTGAAATTCCTTTTAGAATCAGCACTAGAAAAAACTTTCTTGGCAGATGCAGTGATGTTTTTTTCCATTTTGATAAGGAGACATCCTTAGCCAATCATAATTCCTGATCAGTCACAAATATTAGAGTTATGATATCTGTATTTTCCTTATTTCTTTTACTCTTCTCTTGTATATCTTTTTGTAAACTGCCTCAAATTCATTGTGGAAGAAGTTAAATTTGAACAAATATATATAAAAAGATATTATATCCAACATAAACTTTTCTTTTATTAATTCCTTCTTGGGAATAAAGGTTTTTTTTGCATTGTATATACTTTGCTTTTACTATTATTGACATAGCAAATTACTACAGGCAGTGTATTTTTTTTATTAGAGAAACTGTGGGTTTACAGAACAATCATGCATAAAATACAGGACACCCATTTACCTCCTATTATTACCACCTTGCACTGGTGTGGAATGTTGTTACAATTGATGAAAGCACATTTTTATAACTGCAGTATTAACTAACTTAGGGTTCAATGTTTGTGTTGTGCAGTTCCATGGATTTTTTAAAACTTTATTCTAATAACATATACAACCTAAAATTTCCCCTTTTAACCACATTCAAATATATTATGTATATTCAGTGCTCTTAATTATATTTACATTATTGTGTTACCATCACCATTATCTATTACTAAAACTTTTTCATTATCTCTAATAGAAACTATACATTTGAAGCCTTAATTCCCTATTCCCTATCCCTATCCTGTCTCCTGGTAACCTACAGGTAGCATATTCTTGATAAAAATAAATATAGTATTCAAAAGACTGATTAAATGGTTGATATTATTCAATATTTTAAAGTGATTACATAGATTATATCATTAATTACTTAATATGCATAAATAGCAGAATGTTTTAAAGCAAAGAATTTATGCTGTATTTTAAGTTAGACAATCTGGCATGTGTTATTGTCTAAATTCTGCCAAACTAAATTCTGTAATTACTGTACCCTCAAATATAAAATGATTCTATAGAAAAATATGTTACTTGTGCCATCAACATTTCAGACTAGCTTATTTCTTGATAATTAAATATTATTTTCTTTGCATTTGAGGCTGGTCCTTACTATAAAGAGCCTGATTTTTAGATACAATTAGATAAAGCCAAACTACTATCATTTAGTTGGCTGACTTGGAATATTAAATATTAAAAATGAAGTTTATTGAAATATTATCCTTCAGTAATCGTATTTCTTCTCTTTATTGACACAATATCTATGGTGTTCTACATGTCCTTGAAATAGGGAACAGGGACACGATAGTATGAAAAAGTGGCCTAGCTGCTGGAGTTCATAAATTTTGTTCAGCTTTGGATGAGTTCAAAGAATTACCATGTAAGAAAAGCCTTACAGAGGGAATTTATCTGATTATGGCAGTAATAATTACCCAGCTGTTTATGGCAGATAGAGAAATAATTCATGTAGGCAATAGGCCGTGGTGGCAATGACACTCCGCATTTAGTAAATATGCAAACTGTTCACTTCTAATTAACCAAGCTAGAGGATGCCCTTATTAAATGTATAAACTGAACGTGCCTTCCTGACAAGTGATGAATTGTTACATTGCAAAAACTCTTGCCACAGAATTATTGGAGTGAACTTGGGGCTTAACTTCATTAAGAGATCTTGTGGGATAGTTAAATGAGGATGGACAGCATAACAAGGCCTACCTGACAGCCAATGATATGTTAGAGCTTAATGGAACTGCACTTTTCTTCTGCTCTACTTAACGGTTCAGATTCACAATAGATAAACTGCGAAACTGTAAAGTTAATTTGAGTTTGAATAATAAAAATGAATAAAACAACATGACAGTCCATTTAAGGAAGCTACCTGACAGTTTACCTGCCAAGTGATTCCATAAGAAGAGCCATTTTTTTAATGATTCAAATAGCTTTCATACTTCAAAAACTGAAGCTTACCACTCTTTTCCTTAATTTTAAACTAATTTGTTTAATAAAAACAAATTACCTGTTGACTAGCATTGAAATAAAATATCTTTCAAAAAGGAAATGGATGGGTTGACTCTGAATGAGTTTCAAATAATTTTACCAAATAATCAATTATAAAATATTTCAATGTCCATATTCTGTGCTTAATCTTACTTTAAAAGAACTGTTCATCCTTTATTAAATATCTAAGTTGATATTTTCATCCCATTATGGATCTTATGGAAAATACTTATTAGTGAGAACTCTCAGACAGTGAAGAAAAACTAAAATATTTCTATTTGAATTGCAGAACAAGAAAAAATTGTAATTTCTGAAACTCAAGAAAAATGGCTTGGGAAACCATTTTTGGTTTGGGGAAGCAGATGTGGCTCAAGTGGTTGGGCTCCCGTTTACCACTGTTTATCACCTCCTGGTGAAGGCAAGCTGGCTGTGAGCTGACCGCCCGCACGGTGTGGTGAGCTGAAGGTGCAGCAAGATGACACAACAAGGGGAGACAAGCAGACACAGAAAAACACACAACAATTGGACACAGCGAGCCCAAGCAGCACAGGGAGGATAAATAAATGAAAAGAAAAATGGTTTGAAAATAGTTTTAGTTTTTCATAAGGCAAACTCTGAGATATGGCATGGTTAATGATGCTAATTTCTGATTAAAATGATAGTCAATGATATATTGCTAAGCAGGTGGAAGTTCCCCCTCAAACAGGCAATATAGTATCACAGTGGTTAAGAAGACAAACTCCAGAGTCAGAATACAAATCTTGGCTTTGCTACTTAGTGGCTGTGTTACCTAAAGCAAATAATTTAATCCATCCAAGAAGTGAATTTCTGCATGTACAATATGGAAGTAATAATAATATGGACCACACAGGGTTATAAAAATTAAGAGAGATGATAAATATAAATGGCTTAGCACAATGTTTGATTTACAATAAGTGCTCAATATTTGTTAGCAAATTTTAATGTGCTTGGGTGACATTAGTTCTATTTGACTAAAAGATTAATTCCTAGTGTTTTGTTACCAGAGTATATTTTATTTCATAATATTATTTCTTTTTCCTATTCTCTTTACAATAACTTAAAGACCTAAAAGAATTTATTGAACATCTTCTATGTTTCCAGGGCTGTTCCTTTTATTTCTTGCATTTTGAGTATACAAAACCCAAGATTTTTAGTCTGCCAATACAGGTATTTTGTAAACAATCTGCTACTAATAGTCAAAATTTTAATGCACTTTTAAGAAAGTACTCTAGGTTACTAGTCAACCAAATTACATTAACTAAACATATTAACCTCTGAACAACCTTAAGAGATAGATTTGTAAGTAGAAAAGCCAGGGTGCAGAGCTAGTAAGTAACTTGCCTAAGAACACAAAAGTATTAAGTGATGCAGTTGAGATTCACACTGAGATTTGTTGAAAGTCTACTCTGCCTCTTTCATCTACATCACATAGCCTCTGAGACCATAAAAATGTGTGAATTGACATTTTGGATAATGTAAGAATATTATTGTAAAATTTTGCTTCATTATATGCCTATTGTGAATCACAAATGGAACGATTTAAAACAGTATTATATACTATAAGAGAAACAGGCAGTCACTATTGAAAGTCAAATGTGACTCCTCCGCATTTATAAATAACTTAACAAATATTTATGCACTATGAAATAATACATGTCTTCTGTCCTCAAAAAATATATGCATCCATACATTCACTCATATGTAAATATTTTTCAATAAACACTACAGGTCAAGAACTGTAATAGGAAGTAAGGAAATTATCAGTTGTTATGAAGATAAAACTTCCACACCTTAATGAGAGAATGCTAGAATCAATTAGGACCAAAATCTTACTTCCAGAATTTTTATGCGGAAAAAAGATAAAACAAATGAAAAACACTGCATGCAGAAGAATGTTATATTAAATGCCCATCAATGTAGATAGGACTGCTTAAAGAAGTTATAATACAAAAAATAGAATAGTCACAATAGCCACTGAAAATATTGACACAACTTCATATTTAATAACAGAAAATGTTACTTGGGGGGGGTGATATTCCTCCCACTCCTGTTTCCTTCCATGTGGAAGGATGTCCAACAGCTGGAAAAGTTGTTTATTATTACTTTTATATTTTTGGAGGTACCAGGGCTGGGTATTGAACCCGAGACCTCATATTTGGGAAGTCAGTGTTCAACCACTGAGCCACATGGGCTCCACTGAGTTGTTGTTGTTGTTGTTGTTTTAATTTTGTTTGTTTGCTTGTTGTTTGTTGTTTTGCTTTTAGGAGGCACGGGGAACCGAACTCGGGACCTCCCATGTGGGAAGCAGATGCTCAACTGCTTGAGCCACATCTGCTCCCCAAGAAAGTTGTTTAATTTGATGGGAATCTAGTCCAGCTCCCTCCCCTGCCCCAGGACTGAGGGGAATAGGCTTAGTGCTCTGCCACTTCAAGTTCGGAGCTTCATGAGGTTACAGGCTGATGCTAAGGATGGGAAGGGGGTGTCAGGGCTGTGGTGATGGGCTGGGAAGATCTAACTCCCCTCGTTCAGTATTCAAAAATTCATTTGCCTGTCCACATAAACTGCATCAGATATATCTATAAATCTATGTCTATGTATCTCTATCTCTATGTTTATAGTATCAGCTATATCAGTCATAAATGTGATGTTTGGTCTCTCATCTGCCCCATCATTTTGTCTTACTTCTCACTTGGCCTAGAATTTAGGTAGAGGAAAAGAATGAGATTTAATCGGCTTCTTCAAAACTTCAACACTATTTATTCAGTAATTATTTTCTTAAGTGCCATGGCAGGTGCTGGAGATATAAGGATTTATAAAGCAGGATAGGCATTATGCAGATAAATACCAAAATATTTATGAAATAAATTCTGGGAAGGAAAATTATGGAGAATTTTGGAAGCATATAGTAGTAGAAGGATCTAATATATCTATGGAAGGTGTGTAGGGTGTTAGAGAAAACTTCCATGAAGAAGTGACATTTAAAAGGAGATTTGAAGAACAGGCACAGGCTTTTTTAGGCCCCTGGCCTTAGGAAAGGAACTTCTTGTGGCTTGATGAAAAGGACCCAACAAATGCATTCCAGGTATGCATTGCTGGTCATTGAAGAGGCTATGTGCAATTTAATAGAAGTGCCCAAAAAATTCCTTGGAGGAAAGGAATGTAGAATCTCTTTTCTTTTGAGATTCATTATAGGCCCTCTGATAAAATAAACTGGAATGGTCTCAATTTGTTTTTGATGGCAAGAAAAGATACCAAAGTTGTAAAGGGCAACCAACACAAGTCTGAAGAGTTCTGCAGAATGGTGTCCTGGGCCCACACAAAAAGTTTTTGGAAAAGGGATGATTCTGACGTAGCCTATATCTATAGGTGGAAACCTCTCTGGGCTTAGCTATTCTGGACTCAACTCTTTTCAGTTTTCTGGGCTCAGGCATTCTGGTATGGCATAATCTTTGTAACAAATGGATGGAGCATGAGTGTGGCCATGATGGGGTGTGAGTGTTGCCCTGAAAATAATCCAGATGGCCATGATGGGGTGCGAGTGTTGCCCTGAAAATAATCCAGATCATCAGGAAACATTCCCAAAAAAGACAAAAAGCCACAAAACTTTCTGGGCTAAATGTTCAATGGTGGGGCAGTGACAAAAGCAATGGCGCTATTAAATTTTCCAGCTCTTTGCTTCTGCCTGACATCTGAAAGAAGGAATGACTAAATAAGCTCCAGAGTTCCTAAACAATTTAGGAGAAGAAAAATTAATTGAAAAAAACATTATTCTCTGGAGAGATAAAACAAGTCATTCAGATATACATGCACACTATCACAAAAACATGTATGAAAAGAAATTTTCCATGAGTGCTTGTCTCTCTTTGCTAAGATTTTGAAAGAGGTTTTCTGGTATTCTTTTATTTGTAAAGCTTAAAAATGTTAGCTATATGTATTTTTATTGATGTTGGGAAGTATTTACAAAAGCATGTTAGCATTTTTATGAAAAATGTTATTTACAGTAAAAAACATGGAAGTGATATATAAAATTTTTCTAAATATTTTTGTACATTTTTTACTAATTTTTAATTTTCTGCAGGATTGTTAATCTTAAATCATTTCTACCTCAACACAGAGCTGTTCCTTTTTTCAAAAATATTTCCAGTTGGTTTGGAAAATGTCAGTGAGAATATGGTAGGACTGGAAAGTGATGGCACAAACCCTGCTAAAGTCTGTCATAGATATATTTTGTAAATGCCTCTCATTTATTTTCCCTTATCAATAAGTCAGTTTCTTTCCCTGCACATCATCTTTTTATAGCCATTGGGAATGAGGAAAATATGAAATGAAGGGGAGGGGCAGGAACAAGAAGGGAGAGTGACAAGTCCCAGTGTGACTGAAGGAGGAAGAAAGGACTGTAGAAGGAGAGAGGTAAGAATTCAGTGACTTGTGCCCTGACCTCTAAACTTCAGGTGTAAGTCTTGGAAGCAGAGAGGAGAGGAATGTTTAGTAGATTGAGAGGGATGCCAAAGACAAAAGTGTGTTTCCCTATGATCTTGGGAGGAAATCTCTTGCATAAGACAGTCCCAAGCCAATAAGAGATGGCTCCAGCAGAGTAGAGAGGGTCAAACAGTGTGGTCAGGTAGAGAAGTCTTAGTTAGCACTTCCAAGTCTTCCTGAGCCCCTGTATCACATAGAGGGACCAAAGGGTCATACATGTCTTTTAGGGAACAAGCAAGATATTTGAGTAGGGAGCCAGATGTCAAGTCATGTGGAGCACTATGGCAAAAAAAATTTTTTTAAAAAAAGGACAACTTTAAATCAGAGCCTACAGCGTGGACAGCATTGGCCAAAGAGCCATTTGGAGCACAAGGAAGATCTCATAGAGTTTAATGACAACAGAAAAAGATGATATAGGGCCCCTAGTATATATTTTTGTGGATAAATTTTTAAAAACTAGTTATGTATGTCTTTTTAGTCACTTTCACAGTTACATAGGCTCAGTGAATATCATCAATATATTCTTGCATAATACACAAATTAAAATGCTATATATTAAAAGATTATATTTATGCATGATAATTGCAGTCTTTTCTTATCACTGATAAGATACCTGTTGCAGCTCCAGCCATTTTGTACACATTCCAGGGGGAAGGAAAAAAAAAAATGGAAGGGGGAACCAGCAGATTTTACATAAGTTTCATTGCCTAGAAGTAGGTCATATTTCCACCCTCAGATGAAAGAAGTTAAGAAAACCTCAATAATAAAAGAAGTTAAACTAGCATGGTACTAGAATGGACATTGAATATCCAATCTATTGAATTAGCCATAGTTCACCTATTTGCAAAGTCAAAATCTTTGTAAGTTTATAAATTTTTGTCTCTCAGCTTCAAATCTATTATTCTTTGCTTTGTGAAACCGGAGCTGGACCCCAGAAACATTTCACGTTTATTAGATATCATAATACCAGTCTTTGAAAGTAGAGAATTCTAGAAGCACAATATAAGAGGCAGCAGAGGAAGGAGTTCCTCTGGTTCCTGGTTCCAATAAGCCTGATTTCTTGCTTTCATGGCATAGCTGTCAGCTCTATGCAAGAGACCAGGTGGTGCTTGACCTCCAGCGAATTTTGATGGCAACCCAGCAGGCAGGTCCCTGCTTATCAGTCTCAGCTCATTGGAACCCCAGCAGGCAACTTTCTACTCACCAGTGGTGGCCCACTGGTTGTAAAACAGTTCTGGCCCATGGCATTGAAGAGTACTAGACAATCCAGTAACCACAAGGACATCCTCTCCAAGGTGGTCTGAATCTCATTATTGATGAGCAGAGGATGCTCTTCTAAACTCTTCCTACTCAGAGTATTCTCCCTTAGGCCTAGTGGGAGTAGCTTATCCAAATACTGTTCTTTAGAGTTCTCTTTTACCTCTTTTAATAGTTAATCATCTTTTAATAGTTAATAATTCTTCATATTAAATTTTCTTGTTCAAATTACTGGTGGTGTATCTGTCTCCATTCTAGACCCTGACTGATACAACATCCAAACAATCTTTGTTTCCTTACATCAACTTTATATGGAGTATACTCATCCTCTTCCCAAAGAAGGTGGGGCCAACATCCTGTTACTACATTTAGCTTAAATTCATGTGCAATTTGGTCCCCCAGATCTGGGTGTGAATCTTTATGGTCTGTCAACTAAATTAAAAGAGAAATTATCTGTCTACAACACAACCAGTAACAAGAGTGGAGGAAGAATTGAATGACCACAATAAGAACTCTTTAGGAAAAGTAGAAAATGGAAAAGAAAGAGCAGTCACTGGCCCATAGCAAATATCAAATCCCGCTGTGCAGGAATATCTCAGAACAGGGTCTAAAGGTAGTTTCTTGGGTAGACAAACAGAATATTCTTGGCCCACTATCTTTCATGACCACACATGAAGTGGGCATTAGAGAGGATAATCTTTTGGAGACTGCACAGCTCTAGCAGCCCACTAAGAGACAGTTGGTGCAAGGTCAGGAATCTTATGATTACCTTAGGACAGGCCACAGCTGGCTGGGCTATAGCTTTCTTTGGCAAAAAGTATCTTTAACAATATAGCATATTTCTGGTTTCTTTCTTCCTGATCAGTTCTATGAACCAGAAACCACAATCAAATATCTTGCCTAGACTTAGTTTTCAAGCTTGGGAATTCATGGTGTTAGAAACTGATTTTTATGCTCTACTACTTAATTTTTTTAGCAGTCAGTGCTTGCATTCAGCTAAAACAATACATTTAAGAGGTAAGGCAACAATTCACTAATTTGCCAAAATTTTATAGCTTAGAAATTATTCATTAAACAATAAAATTGGCTGGTAATTCCAATACATTAAGGCTTTTGTGAGTCTTTGTTATCTTGGTGTTTTGTTTTGTTTTGTTTTGTTACTTCTCACTCATGGTGTCTTCTTTCCTTATATCCCTAGGTGTTTTTTCTGTGCAGGACATTGCATTAGAAAAAGTATGTGTAGGAATAATTTTAGATCTATAGTTGTGGTATCTTCCCTCCAAGATGATTTTCATAAGCTTCTGACAGGTTCCTGGGTGATAACTAAATTCAAGTTCAAGACTTGAGGTTCCCTGAACCACCTAAATAACTGGAAGTTTTGCTGCAACTCCTACATTAGTCTAGTTTGCTTCCATTATTACTTACTTTCTCCTAGGTTATGGTCTTTTGGGGTCCCAGCTTAAAGGACAGAGGGAGGTTAATCAAAGTGGCTTGGAAGTGTTTTTCCTCTTGCAAAGTGTACCTCTGCTAGGTTGCCAAAAGCTCAGCTGTTTTTCATTTAGATAAGTATTCTTCCAGATAGGCAGATTCCCTCAGGGCAAAAGGAGCTCTGAGTGTTAGGCATACATCTCTGAGTTCTCATCTTCTCCTATATTTTGGTCAGTAAATTCTTTACTAGGTTGACCTCTCTTTGCTGCACAGATGTCCTCAGAAGGAGAGTTGGTCTGACTTATTTAAATGGCCATGATTAGACAGACAACAATCCTAATCTGATCTTTGTCATGGACTCATTTACTTGTTAAGGCCTGGGGTTTATCTACAGCTAAAGTCCTAAACTTTATAACCACTGGTTGCGAATACACATCAGTTTAGGATATAAAATCAGGTGGGTTTTTCAATACTACAAAGTTCCAAATTATAGAAATTTCATTAAGCACCTACATTAGCAAAGCAGTTATTAACTTCCATCTCTGCTTGCAGATTGGCTACTTGTAGACTGAGTTCATGTCTCTTCCAGAGGCAAGAAGGAAGTAGCACATACCAGTATTCTGAATGGTACCTAAGTTTCCATCAATGTCAAAGCCTTGATTGATAATGATCTGCATCACATGGTAGAGTTGATGACATTTGAAAAAAATAGTTTACACTAAAGAATAATGGCTTCTAATCTGGCATCCAACTGCCTCCAACAGTCAAATTTCCATTTTAGGTTCTGTTGCTTTTAATATCCTATTGTGCATCATGGCCAAGCCACATGGCTATCACTATCTGCAAAAGAGTCTGGGAAGGTGTACTTTTAGCTTTCCAGTCTCAACAGCAGAAGACAGCAATTTATAAGGAGGTTGGAAAGGATTATAAGTGAACCTAGCTATGATATATGCCACAACTGAAATATGACCAAATAGAACTTGCAAAAATTCAAAAATATAACAAGAAAGTGCGTTTTGATTTAGAAAAAAATGAACATGGCTTTGTTCAAACCTCCTGTCTACCACTAATCAGGTGTGTGACCTTAATCAAATTACTTTTAGTTTCTTATCTTTAAAATGTAATAATAGACATCCTACAAGGGACTTGAGTGGATAGATGGGTTAGTATATAAAACACCATGCCTGTAGTAGGTGCTTAATAAATATGATTTACCAAGGTTGCAGTCTATTTTCTGAGCTGGTTATTGTTTGCAATATCTAAATTCTCCTATTACATATTTGCCTTGATAATTAATTATGCCATTTCTTATTCCTACATGCCAGATTGATGTTTCTCCTATTGTTAATTATAAAAACACATGAGTATGCTGTACCAAGAGCCAGAAATTTTGATAAGCCTGTAATTAAAGTATTTCTTTCATTAATGTTTACACCATTTACTCAGTGATAACCCTTCTTGTTTTTACTGTGCATGTGTCTAAAAAGAAATCTCGTATTGTTAAGCACGTATTTAATGACGATAGGCTAAATATATCCCAGATTCTTATTAACTTACTATTTTTACAATTAAAATTAATTCTGACTTTACAATTAGTTGGTGAAACTTCTGAAGAGTCCAGATGTGACAGCAACAGGAGGGCACAC
Organism: Cabassous unicinctus; assembly: GCA_029593785.1. Lineage (NCBI taxonomy): Eukaryota > Metazoa > Chordata > Mammalia > Cingulata > Chlamyphoridae > Cabassous > Cabassous unicinctus. The sequence goes on along the minus strand of JAQZBX010023557.1, from coordinate 4,625 downwards.
ACAAACACTCTAGGTTACTGTTTTGATTTGCAGGATTTAGCACATGTTGCCAATCTGAAAGGACACACTGATTTCCTTCATGTTTCTATTTCTGTGTTAATTAAAGCACAATTGGAAACGTACTGCCTAGATAGTTCAATGCATTAAAGACTTCCACTCCAGACAACTGGATATCTTTAGTCTTGTGTTTCCCTGTTGCAGAATGTTAAGTGATCTCAGTTTTCTTCAGGTTTGTCATTAGTCTATTGCATTGGTTGACTGCATGATCTTCTGCAAGAGCAAGATTATTTAAAGACTCTAGTGGTGAGCATATCGAAGCTCCTAGAAAACCAATATGAGGACTAGAGATTATGTTCAATCTTTTGAGTTGCGCTTCCCAGAAACTAGGCGCATATTCAGAAACATCGTTTTAAAGTTGTGTTTTTCTTTGTTGCTTTATCCTTGACAACGAATGCAAATTAGCAGATTACAAAGACAGCATTTAACACAAATATTGACGTAAATATTTTGAAACAGCAAGCTGTTAGGTAGCTGTGAGTTCAAGATTGTGAAAATCTTCACTGGGAAGAAACAGACACTGTAGCAGAGGAAAGACAACACAAACAAGGGAACTGTGAATTTTAAGATCTGAGAGAATTCCTCATAGTACAACTGAAAGTTGTTCACATAAGAATAACAGCAATAGGCAAAGAATGGAAAGCCATTTTTTTATTAATGTGTATTAATGTATGGATTTCAGAATAACCAAGGAAACCAAGCACTCAGCCCAGTTTGTGCCATGATGGTAGAGCTGCCTAAGGGTTCCAAAAGGACTGGAGGTTGTTCTCATAAATGTGATACTTCCTCAGCTCTACACAGGTCATGAAAAAGCTGATAATATATTTTAATAGACCTTGCATTTCCTGATTTAGCATTTTGGCAGGCATGATAATGAATCCAAAAACTCTTTAATATAATATTAAAATTGGACTAATGTTCATATTAATGATAAATCCATTAGTCATTCTTCTCCAAAACTTTGAAAAACCTATTTAATGATTTGTGGAGGTATGGCCACCTCTGAGATAACCTTCCCTATCTAGGTGAAAGCAAAACAACCTTTATGCTTTGGAGTGTATAAGATATTTCAATGATATATTTTAGAATTATAAAGACCTTTAAAATTTCATGTTAGTTAGACCCAGAGCACTTTTAACTTTAGATTTAATTAATAATAATATATTTATTGTTCACGAGTTTATGAAATCTTGATATACATGTATTATCATAACCATTTTAGTCATGGTAAATGTTAATTTTATACCATTTCTAAGCCATAGATTATATTCATTTAAATTTTACAAGCACCTTTATGGAATTCAAAATGCTTTGAGTTTCATGGTAAATAAATATATAGGTCTCATGCCTTTTAAATGTGTTTATTAATATATCAAGTGAATTATCTCAGACTTTAAGGGATATCAGAAATCCCCTAGTCATTTCTCAAATGCGGAAATCCTTTCTACACAAGTCCTGACATTTTGGATGACTTCTTCTGTCAGATTTTGTACCTCATAAGCCACCCTGTTATTGGCCAGTTCTAATTACTGGAGAAGTATTTCTCATATTGAACTGAAATATACCCATTTGTCCTAATATTTTCCCTTTTTAGAAAGGTAGTATATGATGGCTTTTAAAAATTTTGAGGAGAGCTATCCTGGCTTCCTTCAGGCTTCTATTCTCCAGTCTGGTTCAACTCTTCATGAATTCCAAAGCCCTTAAAAATCCTAGCTGTTTTCTGCTGGATACAGATTTTTTTTTTTCAATATTCATGATAAACAGTAGCATGCAAATGTGGCCCAGTTGGTGTCTACTGGGAACTTTCATTTCCTATGCTCTTTCTACCATTACATTCTGTGTACATGAGAACAGAGTGATAAAGTGGAAAGAGCACTATTCTTGAGGTCATCCCTAAGGTCTAGAATGACATCTCCGTTCTGAGTTAGCAATTTAACCTTGGGCTACACACTTATAATGGCTACACACTTTGTTTCTTTAACACATAAACACAAAGAATTCTAGCATTCGGGCATTGAGTTTTTAGGTGAGGATCAAAGCTGTGCCGCAGAAGAAACAGAGGAAAGACTAAGGGCTCAGAGTATGGTAGCTCGTGGGTGTGACACACGTGGATCTTCCCTTACCCGTCAACCAAATGGAACTACAGCATCTGCTCCCTTAAGATAGCATCAGAAATTTCTTCTTTGGAGAAACTATAAGAACCCTGGAGGAAAGATCTCCATATACTGGTGTTTTGGTGTCCCCGAGTGAAAAGGGTCAGCTCCCTGTCCAATCTCTTTAAAAGCAAACAAAGCTTATCATTCAACAGAATATACCTATATATGCATATATTCAAATCAGTATTTCAATTCCTCATTCTAATATAAAAATAAATGACTGAAGATCACCAATTGTGGGAGGAAAACCTCCATCAAAAAAAAGAAGATGAAAATAATAAATTGGAAAAGAAAACCACCCTGGGGAAAATAACAACAACAATAACACAAAGACTGGAACAGAATTTAACCTCCAAACTTGAATTATTATCTATGCTTATCTTGTTCCATTTGCTACACTCCTGACACTTTCTACAAATTTCTGTGCCCTGCATTGTGACCATACAGATGGTACCACCTTGGCTAATTTGTCAGTTGGGTTTAGTCTAACAGAAGACCAGTGCAGGAAGAAGAAGTTGCGTATATTTCTTCCTCATTGATCTTGATTTTATGGTGCCACACAACTCTGGCAGTAAGTGCATCCTTCTACATGTATAGCTCATAGCTAAGTGTAGAGATATGTAAATTCCTTGGTCTCAGTACTTCTGTATTCCAGTAATGGTATTTTTCCCCCCTTAACCCTTTAACCGTGGTTGTTGTAATAACTTCCCTCTGTTGGCCTCTGGATGCCTAAACATCCTGTGCTGGGCCCTTAATCCTGCCTTTATCTCTACAAGGCCTCCTTTCATTAAACTCATTTCATATGAGCCACTTGAGGGAAATTCTGTTTCCTGCCAAGACCCTAACTGCTCAGGTATTTTTAGAGACTATAACATATTTTATTAATGAAATAAGGAGAGAATGCTATGAAAAAGAAAGATTTCATGAAAGTTTAAAAATTATTGCTAAAATAAAGATTTCAGTAGAAGGGTAAGAAGGAACTTTCTTCCAAAAACTGAATGGAAGGTCAAAAGCCCAGGGGTGGAGAAGGCAATGAATGAAAAGTTTAAGAAACTTAGTGTATTACTTCTGGAGGCCCAACATCCAACCAATAAGAACCACATGAAGAAAGAATAGAAAATATAGAAGTGAGGAAATTATCACAGAAATAATATAAGGAAATATCACAGAACTGAAGAGTCCATTGATTGCTCAGAATACTGAATGCAAAAAGACCCATCAAAGTCATAATTGTGAGACATTTCAAAAATTTTAGGGAAAAAGAAATAATAAAAACACCCTCTAGCGGCCATGGAAATGTTCTGCTGGATCCATCAAGTTCATACCATCCCTCAGGTCACTTCCAGCCAAGGACGAAGAATAGTGGGGTAGAACTATTTTTGCAAGACAGAGGATTCCTCTAATGAATGATTTTGGCTTGAAGACCACTAATCAGCTTGGCTGAACCTTTCTTGGAACTTACTGCAGTTCCAGACTCTTTTCAATCTTCCTTCTCTCTTTCCTTTCATAGGTGTCAAATTTGCATTGTGGACTGAAGGTGCTTCCCACCTTCCCCTGCTTCTTCTCCAGTAAATTTCTTGCACATCTAATTCCATCCTGGCATCGGTCTTGGTGGACTAGGATTAGCGTACTTTGAGAGAGGAAAAAAATAATAGATCACTTTTAAAGGAAGGAGAAACAGAATGGTAAGTAGTTAGCAATTTAGGATATTAGAAAACAATGAAGCAATGCATTTAAAGGAAAAATGATTTTCAACCTAGAATGCTCTCCCCAGTCAAACTATCAATCAAGTCTGAAGATAGAATAAGACACTTAAGTCAAGCAAAAACTCCAAAAATTTGCATCCCATGCACATTAGGATAGCCATTGTTTCAGAAAAATAAGAAACTAAATCATGAAGAAGTAACAAAGATCCATAAAATAGTGAATCCAGGCCAGGAGAAAGTTAAGAGATGCCTTCTCAAGAAGAAACAATGTAAAAGGTGAGAAATTATAAAATCAGAAAATATCAGATAAGCATGTAGGTTGGAAACATTGAGTGTATATAAGAAATAGCTAAAAGAAATAAATAATTTCTAGAGATTTGATAAAGATGTTGCAAGAGCAATTCTTTTCTGTAATATAAAATACAAGGTAACAAAGAGAGTCTGGAGATCATCCCAGAGGTAACGCTTACGCACACCTCAGTAGGATCTCACAGAACACCAAAGTGAATATCACCCCACACAGAGGGGCTCCTGAGGGCTCTGGAGACACCCAGGTCCTATATAAGGGGGGATAGCTCCAGAGATTGATGCCTTATCAGTGGGCTCTACTTTGGAATCTGTGCTCCTGAGAGTGACAGAGTTGGACTCAAATAAGTCCTCCCTGCACATGGTCCATCAGTCCCTTCTATTCAAACCTATATGTGAT
>JAQZBX010023556.1:0-30736 GCA_029593785.1 Cabassous unicinctus | reverse complement strand
TTTCTTGTTTAATGGTTCTAGCTAGAACTTCTAGTACAATGTTGAATAGCAATGGTTGCAGTGAGCATTCATGGCTTGTTCCTGATGTTAGAGGAAAAGCTTTCAATCTCCATTGAGCATAATGTTGGTTTTGGGTTTTTCATATATGCCCTTTATCATATGGAGGAATTTTCCTTTTAATCCTATCTTTTGAAGTGTTTTATTCAAAAAAAAGTTGCTGGATTTTCTCGATTGCCTTTTCTGCATCGATCAAGGTAATCATGTGGTTTTTTTACCTTCAATTTTTTAATGTGGTGTATTATGCTAATTGATTTTCTTGTGTTGAACCACTTTTTCACACCAGGAATGAATTCCACATAGTCATGATGTATGTCTTTTGATATACTGTTGGAACCTATTTTGAAGTATTTTGTTGAGAATTTTTGCATCTACTGTAATTAGAGAGATTGGTCTGCAATTTTCTTTTCTTATAGTGTCTTTATCTGGCTTTGATATTAGGATGATGTTGGCTTCATAAAATGTGTTGGGTAATTTTCCCTCCTTTTCAATTTTTTGGAAGAGTTTAAACAGAATTGGTGTTAATTCTCCATTAAATGCTTGGTAGAATACACCTGTGAAGTCATCTGGTCCTGGAGTTTTCTTTGTTTGGGAGATTTTTGATGAATGATTCAAACTCTTTAAATGTGATTGGTTTGTTAAGTTCTTGTATTTTTTGTAGCTTCAGTGTAGGTTGTTTGTGCATTTCCAGGGATTTGTCCATTTCATCTAGGTTGTCTAATTTGTTGGCATACAGATTCTCATAATAACCTCTTATGATCCATTTTTTAAAAGATTTATGTTATTTATTTATTTATCCACCCCCCCACTTGTTACTTGTGCTCCCTGTGTCCATTTTGCTGTGTGTTTTTCTGTGTATGTTTGTCTCCCTTTGTTGCGTTATCTTGCTGTGCCAGCTCACTGTGCCGCAGGGGCCGTAGCTCACCGCGCCACGCTAGTCAGCTTGCCTTCACCAGGGGGCCTTAAGAATCAAACCTGGGGCCTCCCATATGGTAAATGGGAGCCCAAACCGTTTCCCCACATCTGTTCCCTCTTATGATCCTTTATATTACTGTTCGGTCCATTGTAACTTCCCCCTTTCATTTCTGATTTTATTTATCTGTGTCTTCTCTCTTTTTTCTTTTTTAGCTTAGCTAAGGGTTTGTCAATTTTATTGATCTTCTCAAAGAACCAGCTTGTGGGTTTTTTTTTATGTGTGTCTATTGTGTTTTTAATGTTGTTGTTGTTCTCAGTTTCATTTATTTCTGCTCTAATCCTTATTATTTCTTTCCTTCTGCTTTCTTTGGGAGTTGTTAGCTGTTTTTTCTCTAATTTCTCCAGTTGTTTAGTTTGATCTTTGATTTTAGGTCTTTCTTCTTTTTGAATGTAGGCATTTAGGATTATAAATTTCCCTCTCAGCACTGCCTTCACTGTATCCCATAATGTTTGATAAGTTTTGTTCTTGTTCTCATTCGTCTAAATATATTTACTAATTTCACTTACAATTTATTCTCTGACCCACTGATGATTTAGGAGTGTGTTGTTCAACCTCTGCAGATTTATGATTTTTTACCTCTTTCCCTTCTTTGGTTAATTTCCAGTTTCTTTCTGTTATGATCTGAGAGGGTGCTTTGTATAAGTTCAATCTTTTTGCATTTATTTAGACCTGCCTTGTGACCTAACGTGTTCTATCCTGGATAAAGATCCATGAGCAATTGAGAAAAATGTATAATCCAGTGAATTTGGGTCCAACATTCTGTATATGTTTGTTAGGTCTTGCTCATTTATCATATTGTTCAAGTTCACTGTTTCCTTGTTCATTTGTCCAGATAGTCTATCCAATATGAGTGGTGTGTTGATGTTTGCAACTATTACTCTGGAGATGTCTATTTCTCCCTTCACTTTTGCCAGAGTTTTCTTCACGTATTTTGGGATACCCAGGTTAGATGCGTAGATATTTATGACTATTATTTCTTCCTGGTGGATTGTCCCTTTTATTAAAATAGAATGGTCTTCTGTATCTCATAACATTTTTGCATTTAAAGTCTGTTTTGTTTGATATTAGTATAGCTACCCTTTTTCTTTTTTGGTTACTGTTTTCGTGGAGTATCTTTTTCCAACCTTTCACTTTCAGCAGGTTTGTATCCCTGGGTCTAAGGTGAGTCTCTTGTAAATAGAATATGGATGGCTCATCTTTATTTTATCCATTCTGTTAGCCTATATCATTTGATTGGGTAATTTAATCCATTCACAGTCAATGATATTACTGTAAATGTATCTGATGTTAAGCATCTTTACACAAAGACAATTTCAGGCCAGATGACACTAACATTCAAACTTTCCAAACATTTAAAGAAGAAATATACCATTCTTACCCCACTTCTGAGAGAGAAAGACACACACACACACACACACACACACACACAATGAGGATACTGATCCCAGGAAAACTCCTGTATCCAAAAGAGTAATAAACTATATTTTAAAAGTGCTTAATCAATGGAAGTTGGTAACTTTATTAGTTATCAGGGAAATAAAGAATAAATATACTTCATAGGACAAGACTATACATATTTATATACTCACCAGGTAAGTTAAATAAAAAAGACAATGTAAATTATTGATAAAGATATAAAGCAACTGTATGTCACATACATTGCTTTTGGAGATATAAATCAGTAGGTAGTAGAGGTGAACATATCAATATCAAAGATCTGGCAATTTCATTGCTAGTAAAAATGTTCATTCAAAAGCAATTAAGAGAAAAGAAACTGAAAACAACCCAAATATCCATTTACTGAAGATGGAATAAATAATGTGAAATAGTCATATAATGTATATTATAAAGTAATGAAACTGAATAATCTACAAATATGCACAAATATTTTGATAAAATTACACAAATATTTTGTGAGTGAGATAGGTCATATACAGAATCAGTACACTACCTGATTTCAATTATATAAGTACCAAAGCATAATATAACCAAGTCATGCATTTAAAATCAGTTTAGTAGTTACCCTTGAGGAGTAATATGCTAGACGTAAGCAATAGGGCTTTTCAGGCTTTCAGGATTCTGGCTGTAATGTTTCTGGATCTTGAGGGTTGTTACATCATGTGTTTACTTTATGATATTTCATTAATCTGTATTTTTGTTCTTTATGCACTTTGCTACATATAAGTTACAAGTCAATAAAAGTTTTTGCATGTAATAAAAAGACATGGGTACATAAAAGATATTCTAGATCATCCAGACAAACATTTAAAGTCATATTTATTTACTCCTGTTTGCCATTAAAATGGCACAAATAGTGTTTACCTATGGCAGAATAAGAAAATATCAGATATAATCTTGAAAAGTTCAAATATCATTAATAGATAGTGAATTGTAGATAGTACATTTCTTTGCTGAACTATGATTTCACAATATTTTGGAAAGATCAAATTAGAAGTAGTATAGGAGTACCAAACTCAAAAAGTCTTTTTGTTGTAACCATCAGTATCATATTCAAAACTGGTGACTTTTTTCAGGTAGATAACTCTAAATAAAGTCCTTATTTAGAATTAATTTTAATTAATTGACAATGTATTTCTGGTTGTAAATTTATTCTATTCACCTAATTCTGTAAGAAAACATTAAAAACGAGAAAAAACAGAGTCCAAGCTTTTAATTCTAAGTCTCTACACTATCACTTGGACTGCCCAGGCCCTGGTGTGGTTGGGCTTGGGAGTGGAGCCAATTTTCCATTTAAAATTGTCCTCAGTTCAGTGGTTTCTTGCTGAAGAGTCAACAAGACGGTACTGTAAAGGGCATCATTCCCTATGTAAGTGACATAGGTGAGTGCACTCCAGATCCGGATGCTGGGTAAGTCTATATTGGTCTATATGCAGAGTTAAGGCTAAAGCAGGTTTTAGAACATGATGTCCACCCGGAAAGATGCATTTTACCAGGAACCAGCTAAAATTATTAGAGTGCTTGTCTTAGATTGCCAAAGGGCTGCCGATGCAAAGTACCAGAAATGGGTTGTTGTTTATAATAGGGATTTCATTTAGGGTAAAAGCTTACGGTTCTGAGGCCATGAAATCTCCAAATCAAAGCACCGTTGGAGATGCTTTCTCACCAAAGTCAGCTACAGGTGATCCTGTGTGCTGCCATGTGGCAAAGATGGCAGCTGATCTCTGCTGAGGTCCCTGCCTTCCCCTCAGAAGCTACAGTCTCGCAGAGTTCAGTGTGAGCAACAAGGCATAGGGCTTGACTCTTTCTGGGTCTCCTCTCTCAGTCTCTGTTTCTCTGCTTTCTTCCCGAGCTCAGCTGTTGGATATTTGGTATATGGCTGTCTCCTTAGCCTTGAGCTGCTCCATTGTCCCAGCTGCTTAGAGGTTTCATGCTTAAGCTATGCCTGCTAGTGATCCTTGAGTCCTCTTTCACATGGCAGGATAGAAGTGGCATCTTCTTTTTTCCTGTGTGTGTCTCTGTTTATGTCTCCCTTTATGTCAGACCCAGCATGAGGGTGAGAAGAAAGCTGGGTCATTCTTCATTGAAGTGGTCCAATCAAAAGCCCTAAAGTGATCTTATCAAGTAATCTAATCAAAGGATCTTTAACTTAATTTAATGCAATTAAAGCATCCCACACCCACAGGAATGGATTAATTTAAGAATATAGTCTTTTCCTGGGATTCACAAATTTCAACTGACCACAGTGGTTTTTCTATTGGAAGTTCTTACTTCTAGACACATCTTCCCCACTTTCTTTTGTCACACTAACAGGCATATACGAAGTTTATATAATTAAGTTTAAATATATTATGGTCTCCTTGTTGGGAAAATAGTTTTTCAAAGTTTTGTCTTTCTTTCAATATTTAAAAGGAAATACAAATTATTCTTTGCTTGTGAATGGACTGAACATCCAATATTGCAGTAATAAAAGGCAAAATGTCAAAAAAAATTTTTTTAATTTCTTTTTCCCATTTTTCAATATACATATCCTTTAATTTAATTTTATTTTCAGTTTATTGTTTTAAGTTTTCATGTATTTTATCTCACATTTAAACTCATAATTATTATTTCATTTTCCTATTTATTGTATTTGGCTATTATATTGGCTTCATCTTTAAAGAAGCTTTGGACCACAGAAGGGTTACAGCTGGGATGGGAGAGGATCATTTATGGGGGTGTCAAGGATGGGGGTTTCATGGGTGGAAGTTCACCTGAACATGCACAAAAGGTATATAAAATTGTTCAGAATGTCACGGGGCATAGTTACAGTGGGTGGAGTATCACTCAATAAATGAGAGAATACTGAATTCCCAGCCTGGATAGCTCTGCCACATTCTCCAAAGGAGCAGCAACATTCCCCCAAGTAAAGGGGTAGTGTCTGGCTAAGGAGGATGATCCACTGATGGGTTCTTGATGTTGATGACTAGCTTTATGAGTATTTGCTCTTGAAGCTGAAACTTAGCCTATTGTTATGGGGTGCCTAAGGGTTGCCTCCTGAGAGCCTCCTTGTTGCTCAAATGTGGCCTCTCTCTAAGCCAAACTCAGCATATGAATGCATTACCTTCCTTCCAGCGTGGAACATAACTCCTGGGGATGAGCTTCCCTGGCAATGAGGGATTACTACCAAGTTCCAACTGGCAATATGACTGGAAAATGACCTCAAAAAAAAGGGGGGAAAGGTAAAGACAAATTAGTTCACATGGCTTAGAGACTTCAAAGTGACTCGGGAGGTCATCCCAGAGGTAACACTTATGGAATCTCAGTAGGATCTCATAGGCTACCAATGTGGATATCACCCCTAATAGAGGGGCTCCTGAGGGCTATGGAAACACCCAGGTCCTATATCAGGGCAGATAGCTCCAGAGTTTGGCACCTTATCAGTGGGCCTTACTTTGGAATCTATGCTCCTGAGAGTGACAGAGTTGGACTCAAAGATGTCCTCCCTGAACAAGGTCCATCAGTCTTTTCTATTCAAACCTATATGTGGTGCTGGAGTTTGTAGGTATACTTCCAGAGACTGGAGTCTTTAGCCTGCCCATGTGCCAGCTGGACCCAGAATCTCAGTGCAGCTATTACTCCTACTCTACAGCTCAATAGACTCACCCAGGACTCCTGGTGGGGAGATGATGATGGACAACAGCCATCCCAGCAAATGGAGACAGTCTGCAGCTGCAGGCAGGATAATCCCATCCATCTTATCAATGGGATATAAGCCCCCTCTCACTTGGAGGTGGAGTGGACATCACCATCTCAGAATCCTCAGGATTGGAGGGAGAGCTATGGACTAAAGTGGACTTACTGATATTCTGTTATAGACATATTGTGATTCAAGTAGTGGAAGAAATTACAGCATTAATGTGGAGCCAGTGGCCAATGGATGATTTGGGGGCAGGGAGAGGGAAAAGCAATTGTAATACAGGGGCTTTTTCAGGACTTGGGAATTATCCTGAGTGACATTGCAACGACAGATATAGCTGATTTTACATTAGCATATAACATACAGAACTGTGTGGAAGATAGTGTGGTCTACAATGTGAACTATGGTCCATGCTTAGTGGCAAAGCTCCAGGATGTGTATATCCATTGCAGATGGTGTGCCATACTAATGAAAGATGTTTATGTGGGAGGTTGTTGGAGGTATGGGAGGTGGGGCATATGGGAATCCCTATAATTTTTGTGTAACATTTATGTAATCTAAGTATCTTTTAAGAAAAAAAAATATTGCTGAAATTGTAAAATGCAATTGGCTGACAAGGGACATGATGGAAATATTCAATATTTTGACTGAAGTGTTGATTACATGGGTTCATACAACTTTCAAAACTCATTTAACTTTTTCTTTGGAAATGGTGCATTTTGTTCTATATAAATTAAATGTTAAGAAGTCAATTAAAACAAATATAAGTTAAAAATTATTTCCTTTCTCTTCTTTTCTTTCCATTTTTTATTGACTAACTAATTGCAAAATGTTAAAGAAATTGGGGAAGATCCAAGACAGTCATAGAGTAAGAAGCTCTAACAGTCAACTGTTTGGGGAACTCTATAAACCAGAAAAACACCATACACCATCCAGGAGGGAGCAGGAGGTGGAGACTGTCAATCTGTGGTGAATATTCATGAGTAGATCTCTCCATGCTTTTGCCCATCCCTCCCTGGTGAGGTGGGCCCCCTAGGGACCCATTCCCAGGTTGGAAGCAGAAGCTCCCTTTCCCAAAATCGAAGGGCAAATGGCCTGCGACCAACTAGGGCTATTGATTAGCAACTTCAGCTAGTTGGACTCCAATTCTGAATACAGTTGAAGCTTAAACCCATCAAGCCACAAAGAAACTGGCAGTCTTTGTTCTATCTCTGCTCTTGCAGGAGGTCGAATAGTGGTGATTGAAAACACACCAGAATCCTGGGATGGGAGGGGTCATATTCAGCGCATCCAGGTTGGAGATCTGCCAGCACCAATGCTTGTGTGGAAGTTGTGTACAGTTTGATCACTTTCTTGGGAAAGAGAATGTAGATTCACTCATCCACTTTAAATGGCTGCGGCACTCCCATTCCCAAAGGACAGTAGGAAGGCAGGCTGAACACTGTCAGACAAGAAACCCAGTTAAAAATGGGCAAAAGATTAAAATAAACATTTTTCCCCAAAAAACGAAATACAAATGACCATTAAGCGTATGAAAAAAAGTTCAACATCACTGTCTATTAGGAAATGCAGATAAAATCTACAATGAGATATCATGTCACCCCTTGTATAACGGTGATTAGTAAAAAATAAATAAAACTACAAGTGCTGGAGAGAATGAGGAGAATGAAGAAGACTCCTTCCCTCTTGGTGGGAATGTAGAATGGTACAGCTTTTGTTGAAGACAGTTTAGCAATTACTCAGGAAGCTCAATATCAAACTGCCATATGATCTGGCAATCTCACTGCTAGGAATATATTCAGCAGAACTGAAAACAACGATGCAAAGTGACACTGCATACCGATGTTCATAACAGCATTATTTATAATTGCTAAAAGATGGAAACAATCCAAATGCCCATCAACTGATGAATGGATAAACAAAGTGTGGTATATGCATACAATTGAATACTATTTAGCTGTATGAACAAATTAAGTCATATGATAACAGGGATGAACCTGGAGGATATTACGTTGAGTAAAATAAGCCAGACACAAAAGGACAAATATATGATCTCAATAATAAGAACTAAATGCGATGAGTAAACTCAAGGCCTTAAATTCTAAAATATAGGTTACTAGGAGATTGAATGATGCTTGAGACGGGGGATCTGAAGCTTAATGTGTGCAGAATATTTAATTAGATTTATTGTAAAGCTGTGGAAATGGGTAGAGTAGATGGTAACACATTATACGGAGTATCATTAACACTGCTGATTTATAAATGTGATTATGGCTGAAAAGGGTAGTCTAGGGGCATAAATATCAATTGAAAGAAAGCTAGAGGATAAACTAGGAACTGTATAACATAGTGAGCTTGATGGTGGATAAAGATTATGGTCAATAGTACAAATATAAGAATGTTCTTCTATGAAGTAGAACAAATTTGCATCACTATTACAAGATGTTAAGAATATGGGCGATGCATGGGAAAAATACAATTAATGTAACTTATGGACTATATATAGTTACCAGTAATGTTGTAATATTCTTGCATCAATGGCAAAGAAGGTCCTATATCAATGCTAAAGTTTAATAACAGCGGGTATAGAGGAGTATAGGATTTTTCCTTTTGAAGTGATGAGAACATTCTAGAAATGACAGCACAACTCTTTGATGAAACTGAGAGCCACGGAATATACACTTTGGATGGATTGTACAAGGCATGTGACTGCATAAGACAGAGAATCCTGTGGTGGATGATGGACTATGGTTAACAGTTTTCTCATGAACTATAACACGTGTTCAATAATAACTTATTTTGTCAATAATAGGGTCTTTTATGGAAAAATACACCGAATATAAGCTATTGACTATAAATAGCAGTAATATTTTGATCATGTTCTTTCATCATTTGTAAAAAATGTGCCACAACAATACAAGGCTATTGTGGTGGGATGATATATGGGAGTACTGTATGTTATACATGATGGATTTGTAAGCTCACAACTTGTCTAATTAAAAATAAATATAAAAAATAGTAATAATAAAAAGCATTATGCTAATTGATAGAAACTAGACACAAAGTACTACATATGTATGATTCCATTTATATAAAATGTTAATATAAATGAATCTATAAAGACAGAAATAGGTTTGTGGTTATGTAGGGGTGGGAATGAATAGAGAGATTGAGAGGTGCCTGTTTTAGGAGTATCGGGTATTTCTTTTTGGAGTAATGAAATATTCTAAAATTGATTGTGGTGATGAATTCACAACTCTTTTGTTATACAAATGCCACTTATTGTACACTTTGGATGGATGGTCTGGTATGTGAATATATCTAAATAAAGCTGCAGGAAATGTGTTTAAAAAATTATAGTTTTATTAGCACTTTTCATTACTGCTATTTACATTTTATATTTTCACAAGCAAGTACCTGTTTTATTCCTACTTTCCTCTCTTCATGACTCCTTACATTGTTGTGTTATGCACTTTAAATTCTTTTTTTTTTTTTTCATTATTAAAGATGTTTAGAGCTGTCTATCCTAGCTTCTGATCATCACAAGAAAGCTGTCATAAACTCCAGTGCAGGTATGCTTTCAGGTACTCAGCCAAAGAACTTGTTTTAATAGAGTTCTGCAGCTTTGTTATGGGCAAATGGATAATTTGAATGAATATTTTTCAAAAATTGAAAGTACCTCTTGGAAACTCCGTAGAATTTCTAGTTTCCTGCATCTTCTTTATATTTTGCACTTATTAAATTATTTAATCCTTATAGAAACCCTAAAATGTAGATAGTTTTATAATTTCTGTTTTAAAGGTGAATAAACTAAAGCACAGCGTTACTGAGAGATGTGTGAAATGTCACATCCTTGAAGATTTTGTACCCAGTCAGGGTGACTTCAGATTCTATGCATAGATCACTGTGTTCATACACCTCTCAAAGAAAGGTTTTGAAGGTTTGTATATCAAAGAACCAGGTTTGGAAATTCACTTTCTCCTGTTAAAGTTATAGCTCACCTCTTAATTTTGAATTCCTCACTGACCAGTCAGTACTGTAGGAATTTGTACTCTTATCTCTGCAGATGGTTTCAACTCTTCTAATACCTTCCACAAGTGCTTTACAAAATTAATGATCTTATTTAAATTTATTATAAAACTCATATTATGATGTATAGAAGAGGTGAGAATTTGAATTTCCATATTACTCATAACTCCAGCTGATTTTGATTAACTATTTGGATCAAAAGACAACTATGGAAGTATGCCTGAAAAGAAAAAAATATGATAATTTCTTTATTTTGAAACAATGGAATAAATTACAATGGAGAAATTGACCAATTGGATTGTATAAATATGGGAAACCCCTATATTTTTAATCAATTTTATTTATATTTATTAATAAAGCATATAATTCGTCCAAAGTGTACAATCAATGGTATCTGGAATAATCACATCATTGTTCATCCCTTCAATCATTATTAGAACATTTTCATTATTTCAATAATAATAATAACAAAAGCAGATAAACAAATGATAAAATTTCTCACCTCTCAATCTCTCTCTGTTTCCACTGCTGTACATAGCTGCAATTTCTGGCTATTTTTGCACAATTATTTGTTTGTTTATATATATATATTTGTTTGTTTAGATGTAATCACATATCATACGATCTATTCAAAGTGTATAATCATTGTCTTTTAGTATATTCACATTCATCACCACAAAAATTTTAGAACTATTTCTTTTCTCCAAAAAGGGCATTTCTCCCCCAGCTGTACATAACCACTAATCTAATTTCATCTTTATATATTGATTTATATTTACATTGTATATAAATGGAATCATACAAAATGTAGTACAATATGTCTGGTCTCCTTCACTTAGTATAATGTGATTTTTTTTCTGATACTAACATTTTATAGTATTAATCTACATTTGTTCAGCTTCAAAGAAAAATGGTCTTATATATGAAATTTTACCCATATTCTTTTCACATAATATATTAATATTTCAAATAATATATTTAGTTCATAAAAGCACAATCACAGTATTTTCCCTTTTGTGTCTAGTTGCTTCACTCAACATAATGTCTTCTAGGTTCATCCATGTTGTCATGTTTCATGACTTCGTTTCTTCTTAGTCCTGCATAATATTCCATCATGTGTATACACCACAATTTGTTTATCCATTCATCAGTTGATGAACAACTGGTTTGTTTCAACCTTTTGGCTATCATGAATAATGCTACTATGAACATCCCTTATATTTTTGATGTAGCATTTATGTAATCTAAAGCTTCTTTAAAAATAAAAATATATACTAAAATAATAAATAAAACCTGGCTTTGGATAATTTGTACAATGAAAGGAACTTTAAAACACAGTGAACTGCATGGTGAATGATGGAATGGTTTTACCAGTACAAATATATTTCTCTCAAGAACTGTAACACATATTCAATAATGTATTAATACATGATGTTATTAATAGGATGGTTTGTGGGAATAATACACCAAATATAAGCTATGGACTATGGATAAAAGTTGTATTAGGATGATGTTCTTTCATTAATTACAACACATGTGTCACAATACTGTAAGGAGTTGGTGGTGTAGCGATGTATGGGAATCCTGTATGGTATGCATGATTGTTTTGTAAACTCACAAACTTTTCAAATAAAAATAATAATAATAATAAACCCTGGAAAATTTCACAGAAAAAAAGAAATCAACAAAGCTTGAGAATAAGCGAAGTCATATTAGGTGAAAGCAGAGCTTTAGGGTTGTCAAGCGTTCATTTTAAAAACAGAACTTTTTTCATTTAATCCACATTTTAAACCTATTATGTGTAACGTGGTATGCCCAAGATCACAATTAGTAAATAATGGAAGTCAGATTTGACTCAGGCAATTTGACTTTAGTAGTGGAATTCTTAACTAAGCTATATAATAATTATTATGATAGATTAATGCCTATTCTAGGTAAAATAACAAGATCCAAAAAACTTTGCTAACAAAAGATAAATGTATCTAAGAAGGGGAAATATTCAGAAAGCCAGTGCATAAAAATATATAATTTTGTTGGTAATAAATTTCTTAATGAAAATAATAGGAATATAATTTTATTACTATTAACCTAATGAGAAGGGATAACACCACAAGAGGGCCTATTATTTACAAGCGAAATATATTTTATGCAAAATCATCAATACTGAAACAATGACCATGCTTGTGCTTGTACATTAAAGAAGTTACATGGCTACAGTACACCCATATGCAATTACACTTAATGAAAATTTCTGGAAGGCTATTCAAGAAACAAGATAGTTTTATCGGAAGAGTGGAATTATTGATTCAAAGAACTGGGAAAGAGATTTTTATTTTTCTTCTCAGAATTTTCTGTTTATCTTGAATATTTTCTCATAATAATATATTATTATATAATAAAATATAGTTAATAAAAGGGTATGGCAATATTGAAAATAATTTTACTATATATCTATAAAAATGAGAATCCTAGGACTTGTGGAAACAATAACGCACTTTGAATGTTATGGTAAAGTTGCTGGTAGAACAACTTATGAGAGTGAAAATTGGAGATAACATGAATGTATCAATGAACAAATGGTCAAATAAATGCTTTTATAAAATATATGTATTATCATACCCATAAATTGATAATTAAATATGGAAGTTATAACAGAAGAAACATTCTTATAATAATTCAAACTGAATATCCAAATATTAAATGATACTTTATGATTATTTCCATTATATAAACTACACATATACAGAGCTATACATGAACACAGAACTGACATAGAAAAATCATAAAACAGTATGTTGGAATTATGGAGTTTTTTTCCAAATCATGTTTTAAGATATTTTGAGGAACTCAGGGTAAAAAGATACATATATGAGTACAGCACAACTAAGGTTATTGGAATGTTGGAAAATGTATACCAGTGTGAATTCAAAAGCAGAGAAACTCAATATTCTACATTTAAGGTGATTAATAGGATAAATTCAACAATAAGTTAAAGAATGGTTTTACTGTATTATAGAAACTTCAAAATGTTATCCAGACTTATCTATTAGTTTAGTCATGGCCATCCCTATAGCTGAGACATTCTAGCATAGTAAATAGTAGACATAATAGATTTTTTGTAAAGCATATTACACCCACGATATTTGGGTGGTCAGGTATAAAAAGACATAAGAATAAGTGAACTGAACTGAGCATATTTTTTCAGTAGGGATTCTTTATCAATATCAGTACTTTGTTTTATTCAAATAGTGATTTTGAAATTCAAAGCATATAGATAAATATATAATGCATGAAATATGTTTGTATGTTTGTGTGTCAGTATGGGTAAAAAATCTTCTCTTTATTTAATTCTTACAAAAACTCACAATAAAGTAGGATAGGTATCTTCCATTAATTTTTCAAAGTAATTTAATTCATTGCCCAAGGAAACAACAAGTTCTGCATTTATCAATTTTTGAAGGAAAAAATTTCAGATAGACATTATCTTTTGTTCCAAAATACAAATGTGTTGGTCCAATTCAGTGAGGTTGTGAATCAGTAGATCAAACTGGGAGAGGCTTGAGCATATGTAATTTATAAGGATTCATATGGTATTCTGGTACACACCAAAGTCAATTGAAGGTAACAGAATATGTAGCTGATCTGCTAAACATGTAGCAGATCAGTTTAGGCCACTGATCTTCCTAAGATCTCACATCTTTTCTTCTCTGTAGAGAATTCAGTTTTTTCAAATGAATTCTACCTGTAGCTACTGATATGGCAATGAAAAAGAGTGTGAGTGAGCTCATTTTGCTTGGGTTGACAGAGAATTTTGGAAAACTGAAAGCAACATTTGCAGTTTCTTGACTTTTTAACTTGTGATACTATTAGGGAACTAATAGTGGTGGTTAAGACAAGCTGGACCACTGGGTTTCACATGTGCTTCTTTCTATTCTCCCTGTCTTTGATGATGCCTCTTCTCTACAACCATGGTCCCCAGACTGATCATGGAGGTCTTTGCTAGAGGAACACCATTTTCTATAATGAGTGCATGACTCAGGTTTTTGCAGCCCATTTCTTTGGTAACATGGAGATTTCTGTGATCATCTCATGTCCTTTGATCATTATGTGGGTATTAGTAAGACATGACCATCTGAACTGGTGTGTCTGATTGTGTTTGTGATTCTGGCTCAGATAGGCTCTTTTATCAATTCTTTAGTACATCTTTCCTAGCTTTGAGATTACCCTTCTGTGGCCTCACTACTTTTTTAACTTGAAGCCTTTGTTGAAACTTGCCTATCCAGACACCTATGTGATAAAATTGCTAGTTGTGTCCCAAAGTGGCACTAAATGCATGGTGGGTCTCTTATTCCTGGTTTATCTTCTATGTACTTATTTTATGTTCTCAGAGAAACTACAGTGCAGAAGAAAGGCAAAAATTTTTCTTTACCTGTATCTCCCACTTTGTTGTGGTTGTCATCTGTTTAGCTCCATTTATATTATATATAAATGCCTAATATCCAGGTTTCCAATTTGATTCTGGATAAGGTTTCTGAATTGTTCACTTTATACCTCATCTAAATAAGAAACAATTTTAAATTGAAGAATTTAAAATCAGACTCTAATTTATCTGAGAATAATTGTGGGAAAGAATTGAAACAAAACCCAAAATTGTAGAAATTCGGTTGTCATGTATTCTGATTTCTGTGGTTCCAATGATCAAATTTCCACAGTTAACTGCATTCAATTGAACCCGACATTGATTTGCCAGAACCGGGGGTCCAGTTTGGTCATCCAGGCATTCAATTTACAATGAATATTTCATATTTAGTGAGCACATGGCCAATTCATTTCTGAGCTTGAAGGAACCTCTAAGAATCACTGACTCAGCTTCTTCCCTTTGGGAAAATCAAAGATCTCCTTCAGAATTAACCTCTCCAAAAGTTTCCCAAACATATATGGGAAGCTTTTTCATTCCTCTAGAGCTGAGAGTTATTTTAAGTTCATTTGACTGAAAGATTTCAGGTGGAGGTCCATTCATTACCTGTGTTATTTATTTCCTGTGTCAAGGAAGTTTATGACATTAATGTACTATCTTATTAAAATAAAATAGCTTTAGACTTGTGATTAATAGTTTCAGATATTAAGCTCAATTGTATTACTAATTATCTGTGTGAACCTGAGTGAGGTGTTTTCTTTCTCTAGGCTTCAATTCCACACGTTTAAAGAGGATTAATAAAAATATTTAAATATTTCTTCTGTACTTTCTTTGAACCAGGGAATCTATCTCTTCATATGTTGTATCTTTAGTATTTAGAGAAACTTTTTTTAAAGCTAAGTCTTCTTATTTCAATTCATTTGATGTGGAAACTAAAGCTCAGAGATTGTAAGTGACTTACAAAAATCCTTATGATTCCTCCAGTGCATGCTTAACAAAAAAGTCAGGTGTTGGGGCTAAATTTTCTACAGGAAGTTTGCTGAGTCACGTGGAACTACTGGTAGCCATTAAGCCATTCATTAAAAGTGCAAAACAAGGACAATTTATCCATTCCATTCTCCCATTCCCATTTTGTTCCTACCTCTCTCTCCACCCCCACCCAGTCTTTTCACTTTATCCTCACTGAAGGAACATAGCAGATATGATGTGAAAAGCACTTCATTCTGAGGCCAGAGAAGTGGGTAGTAATATGGTCTCCCAGGTGAGAGAGAAATTTTGTACGGCAATCTGTCTCATCTTGAATAACTCGCAACTATATTCAAAAGCAAAAATTAAACACTTTTCTGTGTAAGTTGATATACTCTCAGGCATATCTTTAAAAGATAAAGGAAAATACAAATGACAAGTATGCAATAATTCTTTTACCTTTTACTTCTTTCATTTCTCTTGCTTTTTATACTGCATTAAAAATACAGATGGCAAAAGTGAGACATTATATTAATTATTTTAAATAAATTATTATTATTACTAGCTAGTATTTGTAATCAACAAATTGAAAATTCAAAAGGTGAAGAGATGTAGGTTCATGTAGCAGTTAAGTTGTGAGACCAGGACTTCCATATATCTCACTCATGTGCACCTTCAACTGACTTCAAGGTTTCTTGCCTATAGAAGAGATGTGTTTAGGCAAATCATATTGAGAAAGGAATGGTGTTTCTTCATCTGCAATTCAAAGTGATTTGCAGTTTAACTAATTGGCTCCTTGGTTTGCTTTTGTCCATGGACTCTCTGAGCTGGGTAGCTCATTGGACAATCCTTTGGGACTGGTAGGGAGTAAGGATTTCCTTAGAGCTCCTGACACTGAAAGCTTACCTTAGGCATTGACAACATTTGTGTGAATTTCTGTAAATCTCCAATGCAGTAAAAAAATAAACATTTGACTCATGCTTCTCTAAAGGAGAAACTGGGAAGAGAGCTGATCTCAGAGTCATTTCTCTCTAAGAACAAGGCAATAGTTTCTTCCATAAAAATGTTTTCAGGAACAGGACTGAGAAACTTCTCCTATTTTTCATATGCACCATCCTGTGCTGTAGACTCTGTTGTTTTGTTTAACCCAGTGCTTCTAGGAGGAACCATGTGAAATGTGGGCACAGACAGTCTCCTCTCTCCATGAACTCCCTTTTCTCCATACCTTCCTCTGACAGAAAGCTTTGCTAAATCACAATGAAGTGTAGTTTTCATGTTTTATGAAGACTTCATAAGATTCATCTCTAAGCAAATTAAAGATGATTCTATGAATATTGTACTTCAATAGAAGTCATCTATTTGCTTACACAAGGTAAGTATTTTAGTCTCTGTGAAATATTTTCTTCACATTGCCTCCTGAGGACTGGTCAGATGGACTCTATATTCAGTTTGTCCCATTCAAAATGATGGAGCAATGCAATGACAGATACAGGCAATTATGCACCTTGTCATAAATTACAAAATTTTATGGAAGAGAGTGTAAACTACAATGTAAACTATAATCCATGCTTAGTGGCAATGCTTCAAAATGTGTTCATCAATTTTAACAAATGTACCACACTAATGAAGAATGTTGTTGCTGTGGGACATATGAGAATACCCTATATTTTTTAATGTAACATTTATGTAATATAAGTATCTTTTAAAAAATTAATAAGTAAATATAAAAAAAAATTATGGAGCGCCAGGGAGTACTTAAAAGTGAAGAGTTATGGTGGTCCACAGTTCATAAGCCTTCCTTGGCTTCATTGTAACACTAAGGTACTTCTCAAAATCCTCTCTTTACCTGTAAGGGGAGAGTAACCACACCATGTTGTTGAAGCCAGCCTAGAGAAATTTCCGTTCTTGGGGTCTCCTCATTTGAAGAGTTTAAGTTTAGTGGTGCTGTTTCTTAGTGACGGTATCAGAGAGAGCTGCACTTCACACTGGTCTTGGTTATTTATAACCCCTGTCAACACTTGCCCAAGACTCACAACCTCATACCCTCTCTGATTCTAGGGCAAGTACTAGTGCAGGGGGTCAGGGGCAAAGAAGCTGATGTCAGTGATGAAATTTTGATCTAAGGACCCTTTCTAACATCTTTACTCACCTCCCCCTATATGTCTTTCAGTATTCTATTCCCTGGCTCTTCCTTCCCTGCTGTCTGTGCAATATCACTCTACTTTATCCTTCTCTGACTTCTATCAGTTTCTGTCCATTCTTCCTTTCATTATTATTCACCTAGTTTATTTTCCATGAACTTCTCTGAGAAGGAGGTTTACACAGCTTGATATTGAGATAAGATATGACAGGAAATTAAGGTATCATTTGTCAGCAAATTCTTTTTTCTACTAGACAATTTACATGAACATTTGAGATTTGATTATCATATGACAATAATGGTGTACACTAGAGAGAAAAGCCATCTAACAACATTCTGTCTTACATCTAGCCCAATTGAACTTGGCAAACCTCTCTGTATCACAGATCAAATTTTATACCTTAAAGTGAATAAGATTTACCTCAAAAGAAAATATGCAGGACAAATGAAATAACAAAAATGCAAAACAGTTTAGAGTACAAGGTCATAATACAAGAATAAAATGTAATTCAGATTGTCTTATTCAATTCAATACTCATTTAAAGAGCTCATAGTAAAATAGGCACTTAGAGCTTAGAGACAGATTTTTATTTTCCAAGGAAACAAAAGAAAAAACTTGTAACTAGATAAAGACTTTTGGTAAAAGAAGAAAATTTATTGGTTACACTGTCAAAAGGTAAAAGAAAAATTAATATTAAATAAGAAAGAAAGGCATGCTTCAATACTGTGATGCACCCCACCCCCAGTCAAATATGTAGGAGAGTCCATGAATGTTAGGAAATAATGCCTGCATTCAATGATATAGTGCTGAGCTCTTTTTTATCTGAGCCAAGACATTGGTATTGTTAAGAGCTGAATTTCTATGATCATTTCTTCAAATATCTTCTGCTAGTTTAAAACAAAACAAAATAGTGTTGAATGACCTGGCTTTCATGGCTGTTCATTATCTACCCACAAATTTATCTCTCAAAAATTACACTTAATGAATGTAGATTTTACAGAGGTCATCTCTATGTTTTCCTAAAGCAATGCATGTGTCTCTCCTTTTAAAATCTTTTACTCACATTTTTTACCTAACTGCTCCTCACAGCAAAGGGCATACTTTTTTGTCTTTAACATCTGGTAGAAAAATAATGTATAAACATTAAGTAATAATTCATTTATTCTTTTATATTTATTAGATAAATGGAAATGCCATTCAGAGATACTAGTTATCAAAATATAGCTAATGTCATCACACTTAGCTAATATTATTTCATCTGGATTTTTAAAATCTTCAAGTTTTATTTAAATTATATAGCTTTATTAGGGTAAATGAACAATTTGCCTTAATCATTTTGAAATTTTCTTATCAAGGGAAGCCAGTATAAGGTCATTGAATACCTGAGTTCCAGAGAATTTTGTTGGAAATTTCAGTTTCATACATTTAAAACTGCAATTCCACTTCTTTCCCATTTCTGAACCATTTCTGATGAATTAATTCATTCTCTAGGAATCTCAACTTTTGGGACTACAGTTCCTTTGGTATTACCACATAGTCATGTGGAATTCCTGTGTTATTAATGATATTATGTAGAGTTATGTTATCCCTCCAGTTTGATTGTAAATAGTTTGAAGACATATTTCCACTATAGCTAACTCAGATCTGAGTTGTTTATTAATACATATACAATAACTTACTTGATGGTGTTTATTGATTGATTAGTCAGAAAAAGGGAAAGTATATAATAATTCATATTAAAATAAATTCCATATCATTGGAGATTAACATTTAAAAGTATAGAAATAATACAAGATGAACCAAAGATGTTCACTTCCTTAACTGAAAGAATAAACTAAACTGCAAAGGGAAAATATTTTGATGGATTTGATGTCATAAAAGTTAATAATAAAAGGGAAGTCCTGAAAACATAAAGATACTGAAAATTAATTGAAAAATTTAGGCAAAATTCAAGACATATAAAATATAAGGGGAAAAATATAGAGAAAAATATTATACTATCACTGGCAATCAAGGAAATATTAATTGAACAAAACTGATAATATTTGAGTTCCATTAGAAAACTTAACAATATTCCTGTATTTTTAAAGCAGTGGAGAATAATGATCTAATTTGTACCTAAAATGCATAACCTAGAAAAACTGGAACATCATATAAGGAACTGACATTTAGCTCCGGATAGTAGGATTGGAAATCATTAATTTTTATGGGCACTTTATTTTTCAAACTCAAATATTCCATAAACTTTTAAATCTTATTATGTAAATATTTTGGTGCTATATTAGATATTAAAATACTTCTAATAAATACTGGTAAAACAAAATTAAAAGAATATTTGAAAAGCTATCTCTAACTAGAAAATATTCATATTAATGATACAGATACTATGGGTTTATTTTGATTATATTATTAAAAATAAGGAAAAGTATACAAATATGAAAGATTCTTTCAAAAGCATTTTATGGGTAATATTTTGAAAAACAAATAAATAAAAACAATATAATGTAATATTTAATATTCATATATTTTTTCTAAAGAATTTACAATATTAAAATATACAATCGCATATGGATAAAGACTTTTAACCATCCAAAATGAAAATCAGAATTTATAATATTAAAGTATGATTGCATTTTTGTAGAACCATATGTATGTGAACTTGGAGCAGAACAACAAAAAGATGATAGAGCAATTCTGAAATGTATTTTTAAGAAAAACAAAAATGAGACGGAAACAAAACCTCTGAAAGACAAGGGTAGAAAATCATATATGAGTAAAAATATTATTCATATTATATAAATATAAGAAGTGTTACATCAGGTTGGATATGAAACTAAATACCATGCAACTAACATAAATAATGAATTGTTTAACTTCATAGAAACTTCCTTCAATAATGCCAGCTTCAGTGATTTATTTAAACATCTCATGTGTTCTGATGGACAATTAAGGTAAAATTATGGCCATAATGAGCCAAAAATTAGATAAATAATTTCTCCTTAAAGCCTAACCCATCCAAAATACTTAAAAGCTCAGGATTAATCAATGCAAACTGGCAGCCAAATCAAGAAATACTTGTCTCAAGAAGGAATTTCCCAATTTGATATTTTTGAATTAATTAAGATTATTTGTTTTCAATTATTAAGCAGTATCTATGCACATGTATATCATATACATATACATACACTTAAAGTATCTATTAGAATCTCAATTTTTCATATGAAGAAAATGTTTTAAATTATTAAAGTGACTTGCTTAAGGTCAACAACAAAGTCAACAATTCTCAGACCTTGGCCTTACAATCTACCACCTGCATGATTTTTTTTTTCATGAAAAAATCTTGGTTCCATCCAGGAAGTCTCCGTGGTTAAAGGATGGGCATCAACATTTTTTTTAAAGTTTCCATATAATTATAATGCATGATAAATTTTTAGAAATCCTGTATTATAGTATTCATGAAGTTAGAACTATAAAGTAGTAATGCTTTTGCCAAATCATAGCTTTCTCTATGCTCTTTGCAGATAAACAATTTCTCAACTGTGCCTTCCTACATCTACTGTACCGTGGTTTTGAATAGCAGGGTGAATAAGTTCATTTTGTTAGGGTTCTAAAGGAGGAAATAGTGTTTGTGGTCTTGTGTATCTACCTTGCAACTCTGGTGGTGAATTAACTTATTGTGATGACCATCAGATACAGTCAGTTGCTTGGAAGCCCCGTGTATTTCTTCCTGTTCTACTTTGCTGATGCCTGTTTCTCCACAACCATGGTGCCAAGGTTGATTATAGATGTTGCAACTGAGAAGATAGTTATCTCTTACAATGAGTGCCTGACCTAATCTTTGCACTTTGCATCTTGGGGTGCATGGAGACATTGGCCTCATCCTCATGTCCTTTGATTGCTATGTGGCCATATGTAAGCCACTGTGATACACAAACATCATGAGCAGACGTATCTGTGGTGTGTTGGTGAATCTGGCCTGGGTGGGATCTTGTATTCATTCTTTAGCACAGATTTTCTTGGCTTTGAAATTACCCTTCTGTGGCCCTAATGTTATTGATCACTATTTCTGTGATCTGCAACCTGCGTTGAAACTTGCCTGCATGGACACCTATGTCATAAATCTACTTATAGTCTTTAATAGAGGGGCCATAAGCACCGTGAGTTTCATAATCCTGATCATCTCCTATATTTTAATCTTACTTTCTCTGAGTAACCATAATGCAGAAGGAAAAAAGAAAGCCTCCTCCAACTGTACCTCTCACATAATTGTGGTCACCTTATTCTTTGCCCCATGTATATTCACATACACTCGCCCTCCAACCACATTCCCAGTGGACAAGATGGTGGCATTGTTTTACACTATTGGTACTCCCTTGCTCAATCCTTTGATTTGTACTCTGAGGAAGGCAGAAGTTAAAACTTCCATGAGAAATTTATGGTGCAGCAAAATGTGACTTGACGCAGCAGAATAGAAGAATCCATTCACAAATTCTGACTGATAGAGAAGAGAAAATGTTCTCATCATTATTCAGAAATACATCTTATCCACATAGAATTTTGGGAGAAGCAAGTAAAAGGAGTACAGAGCACTGACCTCTATTTTAGTTTGACCTTATATACCATGGAGTGACAAAACATCAAATACAGGAAGATTTTTGGAAGCCCAAGTCCACTCCCTTTCTATTCTTTGCATTGCAGCTTGTGAGCCAGATTCCATTGTGTCTATGACTTTAGCTCCATATTTTATACATATTCTTGTTTTGCTTTACCTTCTCTCTTTTATCACCTGTCAATTGGATTTCCTATAATGGCTCTTCCCTGAGCATGACCAGGGACTGTGATAAGCATTTTTGCATTCTTGATTTCTCTTTTTCAAGGCAGCTCATTAAATTTATATTTCAATCTATTTATTGTTAACTAATAATTTGGAGCAACAGGAGCCTGTCCATTTCTGGAGAACAAAATGAGGAAGACTGTTTCCCTATAAAAACATTGGAAGTCTGGACTATGACAGAGAAAATAATACAATGACACTTTGGGAAGTTTTGATGAGCATGGCTGGGGTTAACTGTGCTGATTGATGTTCAAACTGTCATTATAAAAGAATTGAAGACTTCATTTAAGCCCATAGTTTTACTGGAAAACCTCTCAAGGTGAAATTCCTATTGACCATGAGGCAGTAATTTCCTAGTTTGTGACTTAAACTATCAACAAGCAACCGTACCATGTCACAAGTTTACCACTGCTATAGAGAGGAAAGGAAAGATAAGGGGTTAAAGTAAAAAGAGGTGGAAAAAGGAGAAATGGTGATGAAGTTAAGATGGTAGAGGAGAGAAACCTCTTTCCCTTCATTTTAGGAATCACCTCTTTCCGTAAGTATTCCTGAAAGGCAAGGGAAGATTAGGAAACTTTTATTTCCCATTAATTAAGATAAACTGAGATTCCACTGGACAAACATGTGCTTAGGAAACCAAAGTTCAGAGATTCAATTTCTTTCCTTATGTTATGTTAAAATTATCAAATTCAATTCGGTTTGACGTGGAGCGCCTGTGGTGGCGGCTGCTTTGTCCGAGGCTCGTGGGCCTCGGGCCCGGAATCTTTCACCATGGCTGAATTTGATGAGCGAAGATTTCACTACAGCAGATTATGCTCTGTTAGAAGATTATGTGAACGATAGTGTTAGCTCTCCTGGATATATAACCAATGATTATGTTCCCATGACTCAGCTTTACTGTGACGGGGTGGGTGAACAGTGTAAAGATTATACTCAAAGCGAGAAGAATGTAGAATTTGACATCCATAGTCTGTGGTGTAGTAAACCAGTTTCTGTTCTGCATGATTACTGTGATGCCATTAAAGTCTACATTTTCTGGCCACTTCTGTTTCAACGTTAGCACAGTTCTGTGGTGTCGCGATTGCAT
This sequence comes from Cabassous unicinctus, assembly GCA_029593785.1. Taxonomy (NCBI): domain Eukaryota; kingdom Metazoa; phylum Chordata; class Mammalia; order Cingulata; family Chlamyphoridae; genus Cabassous; species Cabassous unicinctus. The sequence continues at coordinate 7,092 of JAQZBX010023556.1, read as the reverse complement.
CCCTGTGTGGAGACTGTCAATTCCCATACTTTTGAAATGAATTTTAAGAAATTACAACATCTTGAGCTGATGGAAGATATTGTAGATTCGGCAAAGAAAGTTGTTAATGATTCATTCTTTATTGGAGGCTTATTAAGAATTGATTCTAAAATAGAAAACAAAATCTTGGCAATGGAAGAGGCTTTGAATTGGGTAAAATACACAGGCGATTTAGCAATTCTGCCCAAATTAGGAGCAACTGACAATTGTTGGACTATGTTAAGTATTTTCTTTGCTGGATAAAAGTGTCACATAACTGCAATTTGCTTGAAGAATTTAAAACCAAAAATTGTACCAACTGTATAGAGCAAGGAGAACTAATGAAAATGAAGGGATATGAGGAGTTCTCCAAGGAAAGATTTGGTGTAGCTATTATCTATTACACCAGAGCCATTGAACATAGACCTGAAAATCATATTCCTTATAGTAACCCAGCTCTATGTTTTCTTCACACCAGACAAATCAGAACATATTCTCATGGTAGAAAATTTGGACAATACAAAAATTTAAAAAGAAAAAAAAATATTCACCAGTAATACAGCTACTTGGAGAATACTGTTATATTAATGTTACGCAGCTTTTAGGTGGCTTAAGCCGTGGATGAGCCGAGGATATATAGACTAGAGGAGTGTTTGGGCTTGACATAGTCTTCCATCAATGCCACTTCCTGTCAAGAAATGAGCTGCAAATGTTTTTAGACCACTGGCTTTCACTAGGTCCAGAATTGCAGATAATGTGTGCTGTTTGAAAGTGAATCTGTATGCTTTCAAGATCAAATGAGAAGGTTGACAAGTTGGCTAATCTCCTATGAGAAATGAGGTGCCAATGTGAAACCTAGACAGGGTGGAAGGTCATCCCTTTTGCATGGGGAAACTCTGAGAGCCATGAGACAAACCAGGGTGTTTCTGCTCTGTTTCACGAGTGTTGAATATTAGACACCCAAGGAGTATCATCCTAAAACCCTGATGCAAAAGGAGTTGAATCAAAAGTAGAAATACAGAAACCAGGTAGCCTCAGGAGGGAAACGTCAAGAGCAGGGATATGAATTCATCCTGAAGGTCTAGCTTATGGTTCAACACTTAAGTTTTCACTAAAGTTGGATTGGGATCATGTCATTGTGTATCTCTTTTTCCTTGTTAATCAACAGTATTTATTTAGATGTCTATTAAATGCATCAAGCTTTATGCCAGAAAAAAAAAATTAACAAATTCAAATTGAGTATTCTCTTGGCTTTAAGTACTATCTCTAAGCTAAAGATTCTCAAAATTATGATTCTACCCTAGACCTCTCACCTGAATGCCAGTTTTTATATTCAACTAATTACTTGATATCTTCCTGTATGTACCTAATAGGCATCTTCACAATTAATGAGTCATTGTTCTTACCCCCCAAAAAATGCTATGCATGCAACCTTCTCCAGACAAATCTATCATACTTCCAGTTACCCAGCCTAAAACCATTGAAGCCAAAATATTGGTGATATCACAATCTGTACTTAAGTGATTAGGAATAAATATTGTTTTCCTTCAAACTTTATCCAGAATCTTATATATTTTCACACAATTTCCCCTACTAGACTGTAACGAGCTGCAGTTACTTTTGCCTAGATTTTATCAATAGACTGTTATAATTCTTTCTGATTCTATTCTTGCCCTGTTGAGTCTATGTTCAACACAATTCCAGAGGTTTCTTTTAAAACTTGTGTTTTAAGTCAGGCCACTCCCCTGTATAAAACCCTGAATTTGCTCTATTTCATTCAGAGTAACAGCAAAAATCCTGATAATGATTTGATCTTCTGAAGCTTCTTTGGCCCCTTTATGACTTATTTACATGCATTCATTCTCTTGTCTCCAGGCACACTGTCATACTTTTCTTCCTTGATGACACCAGGCAGACTAATTTCTTTTTTAAAAAAAACAAATCAATTTTATTGATATATATTAATAAAGCATACAATTTATACAAACTGTACAACGAATGCTATTTGGTATAATCACATAATTGTGCTTTCATCACTTCAATCATTATTAAAGCATTTTCATTATTTCATTAATAATAATAAACAAAATACAGACCAAAAAAAACAAGAAAATTCCTCACCTCTCAATCTCTTTATGCTTCCCCTACTGTACATAGCTGCTGTTTCTGGCTATTCTATCCAAAGTGCATAATCAATGGGTTTGAGTATAATCACAATGTTGTACATGAATCATATAAAAATTTTTAGAACAATTTCATTACTCCAAAAAGAAAGACTCCACACCCATTAACATTCCTGTTCAGACGTACATATCCACTAATCTCACTTCATCTTTATAAATTGATATATATTTATATTTATATAAATGGAACCATACAATATGTAGTACTCTGTGTCTGGTCTACTTCACTTAGAAAAATTTTTTGTCTGATATTAATATTTTGTAATAGTCACCTACATTTGTTCAGCTGCAAAGAAATACGGTCTTATATATGTAATTCTACCCATTTTCATATTTCACATAACATATTTATATATCACATAATATATTTAGTTCTTAATAGGCCAGTCATACAGTATTTGTCCTTTTGTGTCTGGCCTGCTTCACTCAGCATAATGTTCTCCAGGTTCATCCATGTTGTCATGTTTCACAATTTCATTTTTTCTTACCGCTGCATAATGTTCTATCGTGTGTATACTCCACAATTTATTTATCCATTCATCAGTTGATCAAAGCCTGGATTGTTTCCAACTTTTGGCTATCGTGTATAACACTGCTATGGACATCACTGTGCAGATGTCTATTGGTGCCACTTCTCTCAGTTCTCCTGGGTTAATATGTAGCAATGACATTGTCAGATCCCATGGCAAGTTTATATTAAACTTCCTTAGGAATTGCCAAAGACTCCTCCACAGTGGTTGCACCATTCTACATTCCCGCCAACAGTGAATTAGCATTCCTATCTGTCCACATCATCTCCAACATTTACAATTTTCTGACTTTTTAATAGCAGCCAGTCTAATAGTTGTGAAATGCTATCTCATTGTAGTTTTGATTTGTATTTCCCTAATCGCTAGTGATGTTGAACATTTTTTCAACATGTTTCTTCAACATTTGTATTTCTTCTTTGAACAGTTGTCTTTTCAAGTCTTTTGCCCATTTTTTAAAATAGGGTACTTTGTCTTTTTATTGTTGAGTTGTATGATCTCCTTATATATCATGGATATTAAACCCTTACAGATATGTGAGTGCCACATATTTTCTCCCATTGAGTCAGCTGCCTTTTCAACTTTTTGACAAAGTCTTGAGGTGCAAAAGTATTGAATTTTGAGTAGGTTCCATTTATCTATTTTTTATTTTGTTGCTAGTGCTTTAGGCATAATGTTTCAGAAACTACCACTTAACACAAGATCTTTAAGAAGTCTTCCTAAATTTTCTTATAGGAGTGCTATGGTTTTTACATTTATATTTAGATCCTTGATCCATTTTAAGTTAATTTTTGTATAAAATGCAACATAGGGGTCTTCTTGCTTTCTTTTCAATATGACAATGCAGTTCTCCCAACAACATTTGTTGAATAGACTGTTCTGGCCCAGCTGAGTTGGCTTAAAGCCCTGTCAAAAGTCACTTAACTATAAATGTGAAAGTCAATTTCTGAGTTCTTGATTCCATTCCATTGGTCAATCTGTCTGTCTTTATGACAGTATCATGCTGCTTTTACCACTGTAGCTAAGTAATACAAATTAAAGTCCCAAGGTGAGAGTGCTCCAACTTCGTTCTTCTTTTTATTTATTTAATTCTTCTTCAGATTATTTTAAACAATATTTTGTAGTATTCTGAATACAGGTCCCTTATGTCCTTGGTAAAATTGATTCCTCAATATTTGATTGCTTTAGTTGTTATTATAAATGGATTTTTTTCTAATTTCCTCCTCAGATTGCACATCAGTAGTGTATGAAAACATTTTTCATTTTTGTGTATTAAGATACTATGAATAAAGAAGAGAACATGGCTGACAGGTTAGGCAGATAGGACTCAACTCTCACTAAAACAATTGAGAGGGACCCAGAGACTGCCTTGGGGACGTGCTTTGAGGTACTGCAGACCAGGAAGCTGCTTCATGGCTCCCAGGAGAGTGAAGGACAGAGAGATAAAGAAGCTGAAACAACAGGCTGTGAGTTATTAGACCTCCAGGTTGCCAAGAAAGGCTCTGCTTCCCTACCCCCGAAATACAAAGCAGGTGTAAAACTCCTAGCAAATTGTATCTAACTGAGATGAGAGTAGGCATCTTCTTCTCTGCCAGGTCCTTTGGATATATATTGAACAGGAAGTTGCTCTAAGACCTCTAGAAGAGTACGGGAAAGATAGGGAAGCCAGGGGAAAATCCTGCATCTTGCCCCTGTGGTTGAAAGTGGCACTTATACCCTCTCTTCAGGGCAAATAGCGTAGGTAAAGCCACTGGCTCCCAGTTCTGAACAGAGTGTGAAGGTGGATTCCCGGGGAGGAAGAGCGGTCTGGGAGGGTAGAGAGTGGTTTTGTTTACAGTGAGTTTGGCCAGCTGAGTGTCCCTTCAATATTGGAGGATGCCAACTCAACAGGGAGACAGTAGGGGTATCTCCTCAAAGAGTATATTACACCCAGTTGCTCAGGTAAAGAGAGGAAGTAGATCAGAGAGGAGGCGGAGACAGGCGACTGATCAGTAGGACTCTGGCAGACTGCAGAGAAATTAACCTGCCAGAAGGAAAAGGGGTGGATAGACTTCACAAAGGCTAATTAATCTTAGGGACAGAATAACTAGGGGAAGATTTTATGCTTTGCCTATACACGTCCCTGGTCTGATTCCTAGCTTTTCTTAGAAAATTGATCCACTAGCTTATTAGGCATCCAGCCAAAAATTTATGACAGGAAACATAGAGACATTCCCTTTGAATTAACTTTTCTTGGATATCCTATTCTTTTAAAAATGTTCCTTTTTATAATTTTCCTTATTTTATTCACTAAAACCCAGTTCAAAACGTGGAGAGGGCAGACTGCAAGGTGATTGAATACCAGCATCCTGAGAAAATCCTTAGGGGTCTGGAACAGTTTGATATTTTTGATGAATTCAAAAAAGAAATATTGGATTATGTTTGCAATCGAGTCTTTTCCTCTGGATGAATTAGAGTGTATTGGATTCAGAGGTTGTACTTGTACCTGATTAAATAATGATTAAGGCTTTGATTGGGGCATGTCAATAGGATGTTCAGACCCACAAGGAACTGCACTGTACAAAAGGGAGGTTGGCGTTTTTGAGCTGGAGCCCTGGGAAGTAAGCACTCAGAGGAGCTTGGTCATGAGGAAGGAGAGAAGGCCCCTGTAAAGGAGACAAGCCATTCACCTGATAGTCTACAGCTGATATTGTGGAGAGAACAAAGCAGCTGAGCCCTGAAGGATACAGCCCCAGGGAGAGAGACAAAGCCTAGAGAGCCTGACCATAGAGCCTTAAGCGGAAGAGGAAAGCTGAACATCAGCAGCCATCTTGCTCCAACACATGACAATACACTGGTAAGGGAATTAAGTTTTGCTTTGTAGCCTGGTAAATGTAAGCTTCTACCCCAAGTAAATACCCTTTATAAAAACCAACCAATTTCTGGTATTTTGCATCAGAGTCCCCTTGGCTAACTAATACAGAGTTTGGTACCAGAGAGTGGGATCATGCTTATGCAATTACCAAAATGCTGGAATGGTTTTATAAATGGGTAAGGGGTATTATTTGGAGGAATCATGACATATATAATGGAAAAGGTCAAGAGATGGTTGATAGTAATATGGACCCTAAAGAGACATTTTATGAGGCCTTAGAACTGAATGATGAAACTATTATTGGAAAATAGAGAAAAGGCGATTATGTTTTAAAGTTGCAGAGAATTTAGCAAGATTAACTCTTGGAGTTTTATGGAAGGCAGAATTTGAAAATGGTGAGCCTCAACTGTTAGCTGAAGAACTTTCCAAAGTAAAGTGGAGAATGCAGCTTGGCTTCTCCTTGTAGCTTATAGCAAAATGCTAGATAAGTGAGATAACCTTAGAAATGAATTGTTGGGCACAAAGAAATCAGAAAATAATTCTAGAACTTCCAAGACTCTGGAAATCAATTTCCCAGATGATAGTGCCCAATTTGAGGACTTAACTAAACTTGGAACTTGTATATCAGGATTTAAAATGCAGTTATCCAGAAAATAGTTGTGGAAAGTCTTACTGTCTGATGGTTTGGACTCCTCCTTTCTGCATGCTAAACCAACAAATTTGTTGAGAGAGCTGTATGAACAAAATTGCTGTCAGCCTGGAGTAAAATGGAAATGGAAGGGAGAGATGGAAAGGGAAATGACTTCATGAGGAAAACCATGGAAGCTGAGATCTGGAATTAAGACATCACCTTGGGCCAAGAGACAAACCCCATCCAGGTGTACAGAGAGAGTGAGTTTGCCTCCTCAGTTGAAGAGGGTAGATGTACATGCCCCATGATCAGGGAAAGTTTTGCCACCCCAGGATACAGAGAGGTGGAGCACATTCCTCAAGGATTAGGGAGCTTAAGGTCAGCACCCCATATGGCTGAGAGGGATGTGCCTGTCCCCCATGGACTAGAGAAGGCCAGGTGGTCAACTAATTGCTCTGAGAGGGTTGAGCCTGTATGCCAAAGGTTAGGTAGGATATTGTCTTCACTTCACTGTACTAGGGGGGCTAAGACTCTAACCCAAAGATTGAGTAAAATGTGGCCATCATCCCATGCTCTTGGTGGGTAAGGTCTAGAGCTTCATCGACATCCAGGTGCTTGATGAGGGTGGAGCCAAGAAAATGGCCAGTGGGAAAGCCTGTGGAAAGGGTGAGTCTCCATGTGGCCACAAGGAGATGAAGCCATCATCTTAAGAATGATTCACAACTGAAATGAAAAAAAGCTTGCCCTGCAGATTTACTGACATGCAGAAAACCCATGTCTCATGTTTCCTTCCCAGTTTCTCCTTATGGTAATAAAAATGTTTATCCTTTGCCTGTCCATAGGTGTATTGGAAACAGATAAAATATTTTGTAAGGTTCA